>JAQHUG010000682.1:191991-211451 GCA_028555095.1 Dicrostonyx torquatus | reverse complement strand
AGGTTCCACATGAGCCAGACTAACATTCCACTATGTAGATGGGACCTAGGTTACGCGTGCTAGACTAATATTCCAACAAGGACATGGGACTCAGGTTCCATGTGCTAGAATAAAATTCCACTATCGCGATGGATCCCAGCTTTTGTATGTGCGAGACTCAAATTCCACCATAAATATGGGACACAGGATCTGAACGTGCCAGAGTAATATTCCACTATGGTGATTGGAACCAGATTCCGCGTACCAGACTAATATTCCACAATGGAGATGGGACCCAGTTCTGTATATGCCAGACAAACCCTCCACCATGGAGATGGGACCCTGGTTTCGCATGAGCCACTTTAACATTCACCATAGAGATGGGACCTAGGTACCGCGTGCCAGACTAACATTCCTCCATGTAGATGGGGACCAGGTTACACACATGCCAGACTAACATTGCACCATGTAGATGGGACCCAGGATCTGTACGTGCCAGACTTATATTCCATCATGGAGATGGGAACCAGGTACCGCGTGCCGAACTAACATACAACCATGGACATGGGACCCAGGTTCCACACATGCCAGACTAACTATCCAACTTTGAGATAGGACCCTGGTTCTACAGGTGCCAGACTAACATTCCACCATGAAGATTAGACTCAGGTTCAACCCATGTCTGACAATCATAACACCATGGAGATGGGAACAAGGTTTCATATGTGCCAGGCTAACATTCCTCCTTGGAGATGGGACTCTGGTTCTGTATTTGACAGACTAACATTCCACGATGGAAATGGGATCCAGGTTCTGTACGTGCCAGACTAACATTCCACCATGGAGAAGGGACCCAGGTTCCTCACTTTCCCGACTAATATTCCACCATGGAAATGGTACCCAGAATCTGTACGTGTAAGACTGACATTCCACCGTGGTGATTGGACCCACAATCTGTACATGCTAGACTAACATTCCATCATGGAGATGGGAAACAAGTTCCACACATGTCAGACTAACTTTCCACTATTCAGATGGGTCCCATATTCGGTACCTGCTAGACAAACATTCCACCATGGAGATGGTACACAATGTGTGCGTGCCAGACTAAGATTCCACCGTGGTAATGGGACCCACAATCTGTACATTCTAGACTAAAATTCCACCATGGAGATGGGACTCAGATTCCATATGTGCCAGAATAAAATTCCAGCATGGATATGGTACCATGTTCCCTATGTGACAGACTAACCTTCCACCATGGCGATGGGACCCAGTTCCGTACGTGCCAGAGTAACATTCCATCATGGAGATGGAACCCTGGTTCCGTACATGCTAGACTAATATTCCACCATGTAGATGGGACCCTGGTTCCATACGTGCCAGACTAACATTCCACCATGGAGATGGTACCCAGGTTCCGTACTTGCCAGACTAACATTCCACCATGGAGATGGTACCCAGGCTCCATATGTGCTAGACTAACATTCCACCATGGAGATGGGTCCTAGGTTCCATATGTAACAGACTAACATTCCACCATGGAGATGGGACCCAGATTGTGTACGTGCCAGACTAACATTCAACCATGGAGATGGGACACAGGTTCCAGACATGCCAGACAAACATTCCACCATGGAGTTGGGACCCAGGTTACATACATACTAGAGTAACATTCCACTATGGAGTTTGGACCGAGGTTCGTACATGCTAGACTAACATTCCACCATGGAGATGGGACCCAGGTTCTGTACATACTAGACTAACATTCCACCATGGAGATGGGACCACGTTCCGTATGTGACAGACTAAAATTTTACCACGGAGATGGGACCAGGTTATGTACGTGCTAGACTAATATTCCACCATGAAGAAGGGACCCAGGTTCTGTACATGCCGGCCTAACATTCCACCATCGAGATGGAACACAGGTTCCACATTTGCCGGACTAACATTCCACCATGATGATGGGACCCATGATCTGTACATCTAGACTAACATTCCACCATGGAGATGGGACACAGGTTCCGTATGTGCCAGACTAACATTCCACAATGGAGATGGGACCCAGGTTCCGCGTGCTAGACTAATATTCCACCANATGGGACCCAGGTTCCGCGTGCTAGACTAATATTCCACCAAAGACATGGGACTCAGTTTCCATGTGCTAGAATAACATTCCACCATGTCGATGGGTGCAAGCTTCCGTACGTGCCAGACAAACTTTGCACCATGGAGATGGGACCCAGGTACCGCATGCCGAACTAACATATCACCATGGACATGGGACCCAGGTTCCACACGTGCCAGACTAACACTGCACCATTGAGATTTGGACCCTGGTTCCACACGTGCCAGAATAACATTCCACCATGAAGATTAGACTCAGGTTCAACCTGTGCCATACAAACATAACACCATGGAGATGGGAACAAGGTTTTGCATGTGCCAGGCTAACATTCCATCACAGAGATGGGACTGTGGTTCTGTATCTGACAGAACTACATCCCACTATGTAGATTGGACCCAAATTCCGTGCGCTATCCTAATATTCCACCATGGAGATGGAGCCAGGTTCCACCCATGCCAGACAAACATTTCACCATGGAGATGGGTCCCAGGTTCCGTATGTGCCAGACTAATATTCCACCATGGAGATGAGATCCAGGTTCTACTCATGCCAGACATACATTTCACCATGGAGATGAAACTCAGGTTCCGTATTTGCCAGACTAACGTTCCACCATGGAGATGGGACCCAAGTTCCGTACGTGCCAGACTAACATTCCATCATTGAGATGGGACCCATGTTCTGTATATGGTAGACTAATATTAGACCATGGAGATGGTGCCCAGGTTCCGTACGTGCCGCACTAACATTCCACCATGGGAATGGATCCCAGGTTCTGTATGTGCCGGACAAACATTCCATCATGTTGATGGGTCCCAGTTTCCATATGTGCTAGACTAACATTCCACCATGGAGATTGGTCCCAAGTTCCATACATAACAGACTAACATTCCACCATGAAGATGGGACCAGGTTCCAAACGTGCCAGACTAACATTCCACCATGGAGATGGAACCCAGTTTCTGTACGTGCCAGATGAAAATTCAACCATGGAGATAGGACACAGGCTCCGGACATGCCAGACTAACATTCCACCATGGAGATGGGACCCGTTATTTGTACGTGCTAGTCTAACATTTCACCATGGAATTGAGACCCAGGTTCCACTCATTCCAGACAAACATTCCACTGTGGAGATGGGACCCAGGTTGCATACATGCTAGGGTAACATTAAACTACGGAGTTGGGACCCAAGTTCTGTACGTGCTAGACAAACATTCCACCATGGAGATGAGACCCAGGTTCCGTACATGCTAGACTAACATTCCACCATGGAGATGGGACCTAGGTACTGTACCAGCCAGACTAACATTCCACCATGGAGATGGGACCCAGGTTCCGTATATGCAAGACTAACATTCCAATATGGAGATGAGACCCAGGTTTCACCCATGCGAGACAATCATTTCACCATGGAGATGAGACCCAGGTTCTGTACATGTCGAAATAAAATTCCACCATGGTGATGTTTCCTAGGTTCCACCCGTGCCAGACAAACATTTCACCATGGAGATGAGACTCACGTTCCCTATGTGCCAGACTAACATTCCAGCATGGATATGCATACCAAGTTTTCTATGTGCCAGACGATCATTTCACCATAGAGATGGGACTCATTATCTGTACATACCAGACTAACATTCCACCATGGTGATGGGACCAGGATCCCTATGTGCCAAACTAACATTTTACCATGGAGATGGGACCCAAGTTCCATACGTGCTAGACTAACATTCCACCATGGAGATGGGACTCAGGTTCCATATGTAACAGACTAATATTGTACCATGTAGATGGGACTCAGGTTCCGTATGTGCAAGACTAACGTTTTACCATGGAGATGCGACCCATGTTCCGTATTTGCTAGACTATCATTCCACCATGGAGATGGGACCCTGGTTCTGTACGTGCCAGAGTAACATTCCACTATGGAGATGAAACCCAGGTTCCACACCTGCCAGAGTAATGTTCCACCATGGAGATGGGACCCAGGTTCTTTATATGCTACACTAACATTCCACCATGGGGATGGGACCCAGGTTCCATATGTGCCAGACTATTATTCCACCATGGAGATGGTACCCAGGTTCTGTATGTGCCAGACTAAAATTCCACCATGGAGATAAGATGCAGGTTCTGTATGCGCCAGACTAACATATCACCATGTAGATGGGACCCAGGTTCCACACGTGCCAGACTAAAATTGCACCATTCAGATGGGACCCAGGGTCCGTGTGCTAGACTAACATTCCACCATGGAGATGGGTCCCGGGTTCTGTACGTGCTAGACTAACATTCTACCATTGAGATAGGACCCATGTTCCATACTTAACAGACTCACATGCCACCATGTAGATGGGTCCGAGGTTCTGCCACCAATACTAACATTCCACCCTGGAGATGTGACCCAATTTCTGTACGTGCCAGAATAACATTCCACCATGGAGATTGGAAACAGTTATAGGACATGCCTGACTAACATTGCACCATGGAGATGGGACACACGATCTGTACGTGCTAGACTAACATTCCAACATGGAGATGGGACCCAGATTCGGTACGTTCAAGACTAACATTCCAACATGGACATGGGACCTAGGTTACACATGAGCCAGACTAACATTCCACTATGTAGATGGGACCTAGGTTCCGCATGCTAGACTACTATTCCACCATGGACATGGGACTCAGGTTCCGCGGACCAAACTAATATTCCACCATGGAGATGGGACCAAGGTTCCGTACATGCCAGACTAACATTCCACCATGGAGATGGGACTCATGTTCCATACATAACAGACTAACATTCCACCATGGAGATGGGACTTAGATTCTATATGTGCAAGACTAACGTTTTACCATGGAGATGCGACCCATGTTCCAGACGTGCTAGACTAACTTTCTACCATGGAGATGGGACCCAGGTTCTAGGTTCTGTACTTAACACACTAACCTTCCACCATGGAGATGGGACTCAGGTTCCATACATAACAGACTAACATTCCACCATGGTGATGGGACCCAAGATCTGTACATGCTAGTCAAACTTTCCACCATGGAGATGGGACCCATATTCCATACGTGCCAGACTAACATTCCAATATGGAGATGAGACCCAGGTTCCACACCTGCCAGAGTAACATTCCACCATGGAGATGGGACCCAGGTTCTTTATATGCTACACTAACATTCCATGATGGAGATGGGACCCAGGTTCTGTAAGTGCCAGACTAACATTCCACAATGGAGATGGTACCCAGGATCTGTACGTGTCAGACTGACATTCCACCGTGGTGATGGGACCCACAATCTGTACATGCTAGAATAACATTCCACCATGGAGATGGGAACCAGGTTGGACCCATGCCAGACAAACATTTCACCATGGACATGGGACTCAGGTTCCATATGTGCAAGACTAACATTCCAGCATGGAGATGTGTACCATGTTCCCTATGTGCCAGAGTAACATTCCACCATGTAGATGGGAGACAGGTTCCCTATGTGCCAGAGTAACATTCCACCATGTAGATGAGACCCAGGTTCCACTCGTGCCAGACAAACATTTCACCATGGAGATGGAACTCAGGTTCCGGAATTAGCCAGACTAACATTCCAGCAAGGAGATGGGACACACGATCTGTACGTGCCAGACTAACATTTTACTATGGAGAAGGGACCCTAGTTCTCTATTTGACAGACTAACATTCCACGATGGAGATGGGACGCAGGTTCCATATGTAACATACTAACATTCCACCATGGAGATTGGACACAGGTTCCGTATGTGCCAGAAAAAAACATTTTACCATGGAGATGGGACCTGGTTTTGTAAATGCTAGAGTAACATTCCACCATGGAGATGGGACCCAGGTTCCGTATGTAACACACTAACATTCCACCATAGTGATGGTAACCAGGTTCTATACGTGCCGGCCTAACATTCCACCATAAAGACGGAACACTGGTTCCGTATTTGCCGGACTAACTTTACACCATGGTGATGGGACCCATGATCTGTACATGCTATACTAACATTCTACCATGGAGCTGGGACCCAGGTTCCACCCGTGCCAGACAACCATTTCACCATGGAGATGGGACCCACTCTCTGTATGTACCAGACTAATAATCCACCATGGAGATGGGACGAGTTTCTGTATGTGCCAGACCAACATTTTACCATGGAAATGGGATCCAAGTTCCGTACTTGCTAGACTAACATTCCACCATGGAGATGGGACTCAGGTTTCTTATTTGCCAGACAAACGTTTTACCGTGGAGATGGGACCCAGGTTCCATATGTGCTAGACTAACATTCCACCATGAAAATGGGACCTCGGTTCTGTACGTGCCAGACTAACATTCCACCATGGAGATGGAACCCAGGTTCCGCAAGTTCCAGACAAATATTCCATCATGGAGATGGGACCCAAGTTCCGCAAGTGCCAGACTAACATTCCACCATGGAGATTCAAAACAGTTCCTGTACATGCCAGACTAGCATCCCTTCATGGAGATGGGACCCAGGTTCTGTATGTGCCAGAATAATATTCCACCAAAGAGATGGCACCCAGGATCTCTTCGTGCCAGACTAACATTTCACCATAGAGATGGTAACCTTGTGCCGTGTGCTATACTAACATTCCACGATGTAGATGGGATGCAGGTTCTGTACCTGACAGACTAATATTCCTCCATGGAGATGGGACCGAGGTTATGTACATGCCAAACAAATATTCCACCATGGAGATGGAACCCAGGGTTTGTACGTGCCAGACTAACATTCCACCATGGAGATGGGACCGAGGTTCCATTTTTGAAAGTTTAACATTCTACCATGGAGATGAGACCCTAGTTCCACACGTGCCAGACTGACAATACACCATTGAGATGGGGCCCACAATCTGTACGTGCTAGACTAACATTCCACCATGGAGATGAGACCCAGGTTCCACACGTGCCAGACCAACATTCCACCATGGAGATGGGACCAAGTTTCCATACATGCCAGACTAATATTTCACCATGGTGATGGAAACCAAGTCTGTATGTGACGGAATAACATTCCACCATGAAGATGGGACCCAGTTTCTGTATGTGCCACACTAACATTCCAAAATGAAGATGGAACCCAAGTCCTCTATGTGCAAGACAATATTCCACCATGGCGATGGGACAAAGCTTCCACAAATGCAAGAGTAGCATTCCACCATGAACATAAGACCCAGGATCCATACGTGCAAGACCAACATTCCACCATGGTGATGGGACCCAGGTTCCATACGTGCCAGACAAACATTCCACCATGGCTATGGAACCAGGGTTTGTACATGCCAGATTAACATTCCAACATGGAGATGGGACCGAGGTTCCATATTTAACAGACTAACATTCCACCATGGAGATGAAACCCTGCTTCCACACATGCCAGACTCACATTCCACCATGGAGATGGGGCCAACAAGATGTACGTGCCAGACTAACATTCCACAATGGTAATGGAACCCAGGTTCCGTACATGCCAGAATAACATTCCACCATGGAGATAGGACCCAGGTTCCACACATGCCAGAGTAACGGTCCACCATGGTAATGGACCCAGGTTCTGTACGTGCCAGACAAATATTCCACCCGGCGATGGAACTCATCGTTTTTACGTGCCAGATTAACATTCCACCATGGAAATGGGACCGAGGTTCCATATTTGACAGACTAACATTCCACCATGGAGATGAGACCCTGGTTCCACATGTGCGAGACAAACACTCGACCATGGAAATGGGACCATGGTTCCTCATGCCAGACTAACATTCCACCATGGAGATGGGAAACAAGTTTCTGTATGTGCCAGACTAACATTCCACCATCGAGATGGGACTCTGGTTCTGTATTTGTAGACTAAAATTCCACCATGCAGATGGGACCCAGGTTCTGTACGTACCAGACAAACATTCTTCCATGGAAATGGGACCCAGGTTCTGCATGTGCCACACAAACATTCCACCATGGCGATGGGACACAGATTCCAGAAGTGCCAGACTAATATTTCACCAAGGAGATGGGGCCCACAAGCAGAACATGTCAGAATAACATTCCAAGATGGTGCTGGAACCAAGGTTCCGTACGTGCCAGAACAACACTCCAACATGGATATGGTACCCCGGTTCCATGTGCCAGACTAATATTCCACCATGAAGATGGGACGCAGGTTCCCCACATGCCAAACTACCATTCCACCATGGGGATGGGACCCAGGTTCTATACGTGCCAGACTAACATTCCACCATGTCGATCGGAACCAGGTTCCATACGTAACAGACTAATATTCAACCATGGAGATAAGACCCAGGATCCGTACGTAACAGACTAACATTCCACCATGGAGATGGGGCCCACAAGCTATACGTGTTAGACTAACATTCCACCATGGAGATGAGACCGAGGTTCCACACGCGCCAGACAAACATTCCACCATGGAGATGGAACACAGTTTCTGGACTTGCCAGACTAATATTCCACCATGGAGATTGGACACATGTTCTGTACTCGCCAGGCTAACATTCCAACATGAACGTTGGACCCTGCTTCCACACGTGCGAGACTAACATTCCTTCATGGAGATGGGACCAAGCTTTTACACGTGCCAGGCTAACATACCACCATGGAGATATGACCCAGATTGGGTACGTGCCGGACTAACATTCCACCATGTAGATGTCACCCAGGTTCAACAGGTGCCAGACAAGCATTCTACCATGGAGATGATAACAAGTTTCCTCGTGCCAGACTAACATTCCACCATGGAGATGGGACCCAGCTTTTACACATGCCAACTAACATATCACGAAGGAAATGTGAACCAGTTTCTGCATGCCAGACTAACATTGCTCCATGGAGATGTGACATAGGTCCCGTACGTGCCAGACAAGCATTCAACCACAGAGATGGCGCCAAGGTTCCGTACGTGGCCGACTTATATTCTACCATGGAGATGGGAAGCAGGTTCCACATGTGCCAGACAAACATTACACCATGGAGATGAGACCCAGGTTCCGTACATGCTAGACTAACATTCCAAAATGGCGATGGGACGTATTTTCTGTCCGTGCCAGACTAACATTCCACCATGAAGATGGGACCCAGGTTCTGTATGTGCTAGAATAATATTCCACCATGGAGATGAGACCAAGGTTCCGTACATGCTAGACTAACATTCCACCATGAAGATGGGACCCAGGTGGTGTACGTGCTAGAATAATATTACACCATGGAGATGGTACCCAGGTTCTGTATGTGCCAGACACTCATTCCACCATCGTGATGGGACCAACGATCTGTATGTGCTAGACTTACATTCCACCATGGAGATGGGACCCAGGTTCCGTACATAACAGACTAACATCCCACTATTGAGATGAAACCCAGGTTCCACACGTGTCAGACTAACATTCCTCCATTCAGATGGGACCCATGTTCCGTACATAACAGACTAACATTCAACCATTTAGATGGACCCAGGTTCCACATGAGCTAGAATAACATTCCACCTTAGAGATGTGACGTAGTTTCTGTCCGTGCCAGACTAACATTCTACCATGTAGATGGGTCCCATGTTCTGTACGAAACAGGCTAACATTCCACCATGGAGATGGGACCCAAGTTCCACACGTGCCAGACAAATATTCCATCATGGATATGGGACCCAGGTTACATACGTTCCAGACTAACATTTCACCATGGAGATTGGAACCAGGTTCCGTACGTGCCAAACTAACACTCAACCATGGAGAAGTGACCCAGGTTCAACATGTGCCAGACTAACATTCAACCATGTTATGGGACCCAGGTTCTCTACCTGCCAGACTATCATTCCACCATGGAGATGGGAACCAGGATCTGCACATAACGGACTAACATTCTAAAATAGAGATGGGACCCAAATTCCGTATTTGCAAGACTAACATTATACCATGGAGATGGGACCCAGGTTCTGTACGTGCTAGACTAATTTTCCTCCATGGACATGGGACAAAGGTTCTGTAACTGCTAGACTAACATACCACCATGGTGCCGGGACCCAGATTCTGTATGTGCCAGACTTACATTTTACCATGGAGATGGGACCCAGGTTCCGTACATGCTAGCCTAACATTCCACCATGGAGATGGGACACAGATTCCGTACTTAACACACTAATATTCCACCATGGATATTGTACCCAGGTTCTGTACATGCGGGCCTAACATTCCACCATGGAGATGGAACCTAGGTTCCGTATGTGCCAGACCAATATTTTACCATGGAGATGGTACCCAGGTTCCGAACTGCTAGACTAACATTCCAACATGGAAATATCACCAAAGTTGCACATGTTCCAGGCAAATATTCCACGAACGTGATGGGACGCAGGTTCTCTACGAGCAAGACTAACATTCCACCAAGGATATGGGACCCAAGTTCCGCACGTGCCAGACTAACATTCAACCATGGAGATGGGACACAGGTTCAGGACATTCCAGACTAACATTACACCATGGTGATGGCACCCATGATCTGTACATGCTAGACTAACATTTCACCCTGGAGATGACACCCAGGTTCTACTCATGCCAGACAATCATTTCACCCTGGAGATGGGACCAAGTTTCCATACATGCTAGAGTAACATTCCACTATGGAGTGGGGACCCAGGTTGCGTACGTGCTAGACTAACATACCACCATGGAGATGGGACCCAGGTTCCACACGAGCCAGACTAACATTCCACCATGAAGATGGGACCCTGGTTCCAAACGTGCCAGACTAATATTCCACCATGGAGATGGGACCCAGGTGCCATACATGCCAGACTAACTTCCCAAAATTTAGATGGGACCAAGGTTCCGTATGTAACAGATTAACATTACACCATGGATAAAGGACCCAGGTTCCACACATGTCAGACTAATATTCGACCATGGAGATGGTACACAGGTTCCGGATATGCCAGACTTACATTCCACCATGGAGATGGGACACAGGTTCCGGACATGCCATACTAACATTCCACAATGGAGTTGGGACCCATGATCTATACGTGCTAGACTAACATTTCACCATGGAGAGGAGACTGAGGTTCTACTCGTCCAAAATAAATATTCCACCATGGAGATGGGAGGCAGGTTCCGTATATGCTAGACTAATATTCCCCCATGGAGATGGGACCTAGGTTCTGTACATGCCAGACTCACATTCCACCATGTAGTTGGGACCCAGGGTCCACACGTGCCAGACTAACATTCAACCATGGACATGGGACCCAGATTCTGTACGTGCCAGAATAACATTCCACCATGGAGATGGGACAAGGGTCCCGGACATGCCCGACTAACATTCCACCACGGAGATGGGATCCAAGATCTGTACGTGCCAGACTAATATTCCACCATGGAAATGGGACAAAGTTTCCTTACGTACCAGACTAACATTCCAACATAGAAAAGAGACACAGGTTCCACATGTGCCGGACTAACATTCCACCATGGAGATGGGACCCAGGTTCTGCTTGCCAGACTAACATTCCACCATGGAGATTGGACCGACATTCCACACGTGCCAGACGTTAATTCCACTATGTAGATTCGAACCAGGTTCCGCGTGCTAGACTAATATTCCACCATGGATATGGGACTCAGGATCCGTGTGCTAGACTAACAACCCACCATGGTGATGGGACCCAGGTTCCATATGTACCAGTCTAAAATCCTCAATGGAGATGAGACCCTGGTTCCATAGGTGCTAGACTAACAATCCACCATGGAGACGGGTCCCAAGTTCCGTATGTAACAGAATAACATTCCACCATGAAGATGGGACCCATATTCCACAGTTGCCAGACTAACATTACACCATGGAGATGGCACAAATGATCTGTAAGTGCTAGACTAACATTTCACCATGGAGAGGAGACCCAGGTTCTACTCGTGCCAAACAATCATTCCAGCCTGGAAATGGAACTTAGTTTCCATACATGCTAGAGTAACATTCCACTATGGAGTTGGGACCCAGGTACTGTACGTGCTAGACTAACATTCCAACATGGAAATGGGACCCAGGTTCCGTACATGCTAGTCTAAAATTTCACCATGAAAATGGGACCTCGGTTCTGTACATGCCAGACTAACATTCCACCATGGAAATACTAACATTCCACCATGGAAATGGGACCCAGGTTCTGTACCTACGAGGCTAACATTCCAACATTCAGATGGGACCCATGTTCATCACGTTCCATGCAAATATTCCATCATGGTGATGGGACCCAGGTTACATACGTTTCAGAATAACATTCCACCGTGGAGAATGGACCCAGTTTCCATATGTGCCAAGCGAACTATCAGCCATGGAGAAGTGACCCAGGTTCAATACATGACAGACTAACATTCAACCATGGAGATGGGACCCAGGTTCTGTACCTGCCACACTAACATTCCACCATGGAGATTGGAACCAGGATCCACATGTAATTGACTATCATTCCACAATGGAGATGGGACCGAGATTCTGTATTTGCCAGACTAACATTTTACCATGGTGATGGGACCCATATTCCATATGTGCAAGACTAACATTTTACCATGGAGATGGTACCCAGGTTCTGTACGTGCTAGTCTAACATTCCACCATGGAGATGAGACCCAGGTTCTGTATGTGCCGGCCTAACATTCCACCATGGAGATGGAACCTAGGTTCCGTATGTGCTAGACCAATATTTTGCCATGGAGATAGCAGGCTCCATACTGCTAGAATAACATTCCACCATGGAGATAGGACCAAAGTTGCACACATTCCAGGCAAACATTCCACGATGGTGATGGGACAAAGGTTCTCTACGTGCAAGACTAACATTCCACCATGGAGATGGGACCCAGGTTCCACACGTGCCAGACTAATATTCCACTATTCAGATGGGTCCCAGGTTCCATACATGCTAGACAAACATTCTACTATGGAGATGGTACCCAGGTTGTGTACGTCCCGGAGTAACATTCCACCATGGTGATGGGACCCATGGTCTGTAAATGCTAGACTAATATTCCACCATGGAGATGGGACCCTGGTTCCATAGGTGCCAGACCAACATTCCACCATGGAGATGGGACTCAGGTTCCGTACATGCCAGACTAAAATTCCACTATTTAGATGGGACCCAGGTTCCGTACGTAACAGACTAACATTCCACCATGGAGATGGGACACATGTTCCGTACATGCCCTACTAACATTCCACCATGGAGATAGGACCCAGATTCCACATTAGCCAGACTAACATTCCACTATTTAGATGGGACCCAGGCTCTATACGTGCCAGACCAACATTCCACCATGGAGATGGGACTCAGGTTCCGTACATGCCAGACTAACATTCCACTATTTAGAGGGGACCCAGGTTCCGTACGTAACAGACTAACATTCCACCATGGAGATGGGACACAGGTTCTGTATTTAACAGACTAACGTTCTCTAATAAAGATGGACCCAGGTTCCACATGTGCCAGACTAACATTCCACCATGGAGATGGTTCCCAGGTTCCATACATGCCCTACTAACATTCAACCATGGAGATAGGACCCAGATTCCACGTTAGCCAGACTAACATGCCACCATGGAGATGGACCCAGATTCCGTATATGCCAGACTATCATTTTACCATGGAGATGGGAACCAGGTTCCATACGTACCGGAATAACATACCACCATGGAGATAGGAACCAGGTTCCACACGTGCCATGCAAATATTCCACTATTAAGATGGGTCCCAGGTTCCGTACAAGCTAGACAAACATTTGACCATGGAGATGATATCCAGGATCTGTACGTGCCAGACTAATATTCCACCATGGTGATGGGAACCATGACCTGTACGTGCTAGACTAACATTCCACCATGAAGATGGGAACCAAGTTCCACCCATGCCAGACAAACATTAAACCATGGAGATGGGACTCTCGTTCCATATGTGCCAGAATAACATTCCAGCATGGAGATGGGAGACAGGTTCTGTACGTGCCAGATAACATTCCACCATGTAGATGTGACCCAGGTTCTGTATGTGCCAGACTAATATTCCACCATGTAGATGGGACCCAGGTTCCGTACGTGCCAGACAACATTCCACCATGGAGATGGGACACACACACTTGCCTTACATAACAGGCTAACATTCTACCATGGAGATGGGACACAAGTTCCGGACATGCCAGACTAACATTTTACCATGGAGATGGGACCCAGGTTTCGTACAGGCTAGACTAAAATTCGACCATGGAGATGGGACCCAGGTTCCGTATGTAACACACTAACATTCCACCATGGTGATGGTACCAAGGTTCTGTACGTGCCAGCTTAACATTCCACCATGGAGATGGAACCTAGGTTCTGTATGTGACTGACTACTACTTTGCCATGGAGATGTTACCCTGGTTCCGTACTGCTAGACTAACATTCCACCATGGAGATAGGACCCAGGTTCCACACGTGCCAGGCAAACATTCCACGATGTAGACGGGACACAGGTTCTCTACGTGCCAGACTAACATTCCACCATGGAGATAGGACCCAGGTGCCACATGTGCCAGACTGATATTCCAGTATTCAGAGGGTCCCAGGTTCTGTACATGCTAGACAAATATTCTACCATAGAGATGTTACACAGGTTGTGTACGTGCCGGACTAACATTCCACCATGGTGATGGGACACATGATTTGTACATGCTAGACAAATATTCCACCATGAAGATGGGACCTATGTTCCATACGTGCCAGATTAACATTCCACCATGTAGATGGGACCCAGGTTCCGTACATGCCAGACTAACTTTCCACCATTTAGATGGGACCAAATTTCGTACATAACAGACTAACATTCCACCATGGAGAAAGAACCCAGGTTCCACACATGCCAGACTAATATTCCACCATGGAGATAGGACCCAGGTTCTGTATGTGCCAGACTAACATCCACCATGGAGATGGGACCTAGGTTCTGTACATGGGAGACTAACATTCCACAATGGAGATGAGACCCAGGTTCCACCGATCCCAGACAAACATTCCACTATGGAGATGGAACTCAGGTTCCGTATTTGCCAGACTAACATTCCAGCATGGAAATGGGACCACGATCTATACATGTCAGACTAACATTTCACCATGGAGATGGGACCCAGGTTCCGTACGTGCCAAACTAACTTTCAACTATGGAGAAGTGACCCAGGTTCAACATGTGCCAGACTAACATTAACCATGGATATAGGACCCAGGTTCTGTACCTGCCAGACTAACATTCCACCATTGAGATGGGACCCAGGATCCGCACGTAACCGACTAACACTCCACCATGGAGATGGGACCCAGGTTCTGTACCTAACACACTAACATTCCACCATGGAGATTGTACCCAAGTTCTTTACGTGCTGGCCTATCATTCCAGCATGGAGATGCGACAAAGCTTCCCTACGTGTCATTCTAACATTCTACCATGACATGGGACCCAGGTTCCATACGTGCCAAACTAACATTCCACCATGGAGATGGAACTCAGGCTCTGTACATGCGGGCTAACATTTCACAATGGTGATAGAACCCAGGTCTGTATGCCAGACTATCATTTATCATGGAGATGATACCCAGGTTCTGTAAATGCTAGACCAACATTCCACCATGGAGATGGAACCCAGCTTCTGTACTTGACACAGTAACATTCAACCATGGCGATAGAACCCAGGTTCTGTACCTTCCAGACTCACATTCCACCATGGAGATGGTACCCAGCTTCCACTCATGCCAGACTAATATTCCACTATTCAGATGGGTCCCAGGTTCCGTATATCCTAGACAAACATTCCCGCATGGTGATGGTCCCCAAGTTCTGTATGTGCTGGACTAACAATCCACCATGGAGATGGCACCCAGGTTCCACATTTCCAGGGAAGCCCTCCACCATGGAGATGGGACCAACGTCCTGCATGCCAGACTAATATTGCACTACGAAGATGGGACCCAGGTTCTGTGAGCCAGACTAATATTGCACCATGGAGAAGTGACCCAGTTTCTGTAAGTGTCAGACAAGCATTCCGCCTTGGAGATGGAACCCAGGTTCCATACGTGCCAGACAAGTATTCCACCATGGAGTTGGGACCCAGGTTCAACACGTGCCAGACTAACATTCCACCATAGAGATGGGACCCAGGTTTCATACGTAACAAACTAACATTCCACCATGAAGATCGGACCCAGGTTCCACACGTGCCAGGCAAACATTCCACGATGAAGATGGGATGCAGGTTCTGTACGTGCTAGAATAACATTCCACCATGGAGATGGGACCGAGGTTCTACACGTGCCAGAATAACATTCCACTATTCAGATGGGTCAGGTTACGTACATGCTAAACAAACATTCCACCATGGAGATGGGAACCAGGTTCTGTACCTGCCAGATTAACAATCCACCATGGAGATGGTACCCATGTACTCTACGTGCCAGACTAACATTACACCATGGAGATGGGACCCAGGTTCCGTACGTGCCATACTAACTTTCCACCATGGAGATGGGACCCAGGTTCCTCACATGCCATACTAACATTCATTAATAGACATGGCAACCAGGTTACGTACGTGCCAAACTAACTTCCTTTTTTATGAGTTTTTATTTTTTATTGATATTTATTGAATTCTACATTTTTTTCTGTTCCCCTCCTTGCCTCTCCCCTCCCAATTCAACCCTCCCCCAAAGTCCCTATGCTCCCAATTTACTCAAGAGATCTTATCTTTTTCTTTTCTATTTCCCATGTAGATTATAAGTCTCTCGTAGTGTCCTCATTGTTGTCTAAGTTCTCTGGGATTGTGGTTTGTAGGCTGGCTTTCTTTGCTTTATGTTTAAAAAACACCTATGAATGAGTACATGTGATAATTGTCTTTCTGTGTCTCAGTTATCTCACTCAAAATAATGTTTTCTAGCTCCATCCATTTTCCTGCAAAATTCAAGCTGTCATTATTTTTTTCTGCTGTGTAGTACTCCATTGTGTAAATGTACCACATTTTTCTTATCCATTCTTCGATTGAGAGGCATTTAGGTTGTTTACCAGTTCTGACTATGACAAAGCTGCTATGAACATAGTTGAGCACATGTCCTTGTGGCACGGTTGAGCATCCTTTGGATATATACCCAAAAGTGGTATTATTATTGGGTCTTGAGTAAGGTTGTTTTCTAATTTTCCTGATAAATCGCCACACTGACATCCAAAGGGGCTGTACCTGCTTGCATTCCCACCAGCAATGCAGAAGTGTTCCCTTTTCCCCACACCCTCTCCAGCATAAGTTGTCATCAGTGTTTTTGATCTTGGCCATTCTTACAGGTGTAAGATGGAATCTCAGAGTTGTTTTGATTTGCATTTCTCTGATGACTAAGGATGTTGAGCATTTCCTTAAGTGTCTTTCAGCCATTTTAGATTCCTCTGTTGAGAGTTCTCTGTTTAGGTCTGTACTCCATTTTTTTATTGGATTATGTAATCTTTTGGTGTCCAATTTCTTGAGTTCTTTATATATTTTGGAAATATGCCCTCTGTCTGATGTAGGATTAGTGAAGATCTTTTCACATTCTGTAAGCTGTCATTTTGTCTTGTTGACCATGTCCTTTGCTTTACAGAAGCTTTTAAGTTACAGGAGGTCCCGTTTATTAACTGTTTCTCTCAGTGTCTCTGCTGCTGGGGTTCTATTTAGGAAGTGGTTCTCTATACCAATGCATTCAAGTGTACTTCCCACTTTCCCTTCTATAAGGTTCAGTGTGGCTGGCTTTATGTTGAGGTCTTTGATCCATTTGGACTTGAGTTTTGAAGCACAAGGATTTTTAAATTATAAGTATTGCTGTCTTAAATACTAACATTGATTACTTGAGATACAGAACTGAAACATGAGAGGAAAATAATTAAATACCACAAGTTAAGTCATGTTAAAAAAATATTGTCCTCAGTTATAGATCAAATGTCTACAAATCCACATTTAAGGATCCCTGTTAAAACCTCATGACTTGTGGCCTGTACTTTCTAAACTCTGATTACTGTTCTACTCTCTGCCTTAGTCCTCATGTGACACGTCACCTGTCATTCTGTGTCCAAATTCCCTTTTTATGAAGATTCCTGTTGCTTTAAGGGCCTCTTCTCTCCATTATGATCTAAAATTAAGAAAGTGATCTTCAGGAACCACTTTCCACAGGAGATGTCATTCTGAGGACTGTTGTGGAACATTATTTTAAGATGTATTTCATTCATCTATGCTATGGAACATTGGTTTAATGACGCAAAGATGTGTTACATTCTTTTACGTTACATTTGTTTAATTCTGTGAAAGTGAGTTACTTTGCCTGTCTAAAACACCTGATTGGTCTAATAAAGAGTTAAACAGCCAATAACTGGCAGGCAGAGATTTAGGAGGAGCCTACTTATTTGTTTCCCGGCTGCCCAGACCTGAAATAATCAGACAGAAACTATATTAATTGCAACACTGTTTGGCCAATAGCTTAAGTGTATTTCTAGCTAGCTCTTACATCTTTAATTAATCCATTTCTATTATTTTATATTTTACCATGAGGCTCATTGTTTACTGGTACTGGCACATGGGAGTCTTTCTCCTCCAGCAGCTACCTCTCTTTGTTACTCTGCCTACTTTTCCCTCAGCATTCAGCTTAGGTTTCCCTCCTAGCTCTATTCTGCCCTTACTATAGGGCCAAAGCAGCTTTATTCATCACATTCACAGCATACAGAGGGGAATTCCACATCACCTCTCCTTTTCTGTCTAAATAAAAAGGAAGGATTTTAACTTTAACATAGCAAAATTACATATAGTAAAACAGTATGTTTAACATAATAAAATTTACATATAGTAAAAAAAGCAAGAATTACATTTACAATATTTCTATCTACTTTATCTCTTATCATAATTAAAAAAACTATAACTATCTATTCTTCAACTCTATCAATGACTCCAGAAGGATATAATATTACCTAAATATATGCAACTTCAAAAACTCTAGAATTGCCAGAGACATCTTGTTGCCTGGGCAGTCACCCAAAGTTCTTCTGTAACATTGGGCACCCAATCTTTAGCTTATAGGCCCCTAGTATCTCGTAGACTTTTCTATGAATCAGGAAATTTCAAAGACAATTACACTTATATTGTCAGTCTGTCAGTCACTTTCTTCTGTATCCTGCAGAATGTCTGGCAGACTCTTTTATGAAGCAGGAACTCTTAAGAACTGTCTCACCTTCTTTAGGCAACTTCAGCAGTTATCTTTCTGTGGGTCCTAT
>JAQHUG010000682.1:86636-113209 GCA_028555095.1 Dicrostonyx torquatus | reverse complement strand
AACATTCCACTATGGAGATGGGACCCAGGTTCCCTACATGCTAGACTAATATTTTACCATGGAGATGGGACCCAGGTTCCACCTGTGCCTGACAAGCATTCCACCATTTACATGGGACCCGGGATCTGTACATGCCAGACTAATATTCCACAATGTAGATGGGACCCAGCGAGATGGGACCCAGGTTTCCTGTGCTATATTAATATTCTATGATGGAGGTGGAACCCAGGTTCCGAGTGCTATACTAACATTCCACCATGGAGATGGGAACTGGTTCCACCCATGCCAGACTAACATTCCACCATGGAGATGGGACTCAAGTTCTGTACATGCTAGATTAACATTCCACCATGGAAATGGGACCCAGATTGTGCACGTGCCAGACTAACATTCCACGATGGCGATGGGACCCAGTACTACGTACCAGAATAACAATCCACCATGGAGATGGGACCCAGGTAGTATACGTGCCAGACTAACATTCCGCCATGGAGATGAGACCCTGGATCTGCACATGCCAGACTAACACTCCACCATGAAGAGGAGACCCAATTTCTGTACATGCCAGACAAACATTCCACCGTGGAAATGGGACCAGGTTCCACACGTGCAAGACTAACATTCCACCATGGAGATGGGACCCAGGTTCGGTATGTGCCAGAGTAACATTTCACACTTGAGATGGGACCCAAGATCCATATGTGCCAGACTAACATCCCACCATGGAGATGGTACCCAGGTTCCGTGTACTATACTAACATTACACGATGGAGATGGGATGCAGCTTCTAAACAAGCCAGATCAACATTCAAACATGGAGATGGGACCCAGTTTCCATATGTAAAAGACTAACATTTCACCATGCAGCTGAGACACACTTTATGTACATGCCAGACTAACATTACACCATGGAGATGGGACCCAGGTTCCATACATGCTAGACTAACATTCCACCGTGAAGATGGGACGTAGGTACTGTACGTGCCAGGCTAACATTCCTCCATGGAGATTGGACCCTAGTTCTATATTTGACAGATTAATATTCCACCATGGAGATGGGATCCAGAATCCGCGTGCTAGACTAACATTCCAACATGGAGATGGGACCCAGTTTCTATATGTGCCAAACTAACTTTCCACCAAAGTTTTAGGACCCAAGTTACGCATGTGCCAGACTAACATTACACCAGGAGATGGGACCCAGGGTCCGTAGGTGCCAGACTAACATTCATTCATCGAGATGGGATCCAGGTTCGTATGTGAAAAACTAACTTTCAACCATGGAGAAGGGAGCCAGATTCCACACGTGCCAGACTAAAATTCAAACATGGAGATGGGACCCAGGTTCCGTATGTAACAGACTAACATTCCATCATGAAGATGGTAACCACTTTCTGTACGTGCCATACTAACATTCCACCATGGAGATGGGACCTTAGTTCTATATTTGACAGATTAATATTCCACCATGGAGATGGGACCCAGGTTCCATATGTGCCAGACTAATATTTTACCATGGTGATGAGACCCAGGTTCCTTACGTGCAAAACTAACACTCCACCAAGCTGATGGGATCTAAGATGTGTATGGGCTAATCTAACATTCCACCATGGAGGTGGGACCCAGGTTCCACCCATGACATACACACATTTCTCCATGGAGATGGGACGCAGGTCCCTATGTGCCAGACTAACATTTCACCATGGAGATGGGATCCAGGTTCTGTACCTGCCAGACTAACATTCCACCATGGAGATGGGACCCAGGTTCCTTACATAAAAGACGAACATGCAACCATGAAGATCGGACCCAGGTTCCCCACGTGCCAGGCAAACATTCCACGGTGGAGATGGGACGCAGGTTCTGTATGTGCCAGACTAACATTCCACCATGGAAATGGAACATAGGTTCTACACGTGCCAGACTAACATTCCACTATTCAGATGGCTCCCATGTTCCATACATACTAGACAAACATTACACCATGGAGATGGTACCCATGTTCTTTATGTGCCGCACTAACATTGCACTATGGTGACAGAACCCAGGTTCCATATGTGAGAGACTAACATTCCACCATGGAGATGAGACCCAGGTTCAACACGTGCCAGACTACCATTAAATCATGGAGATGGGACCCAGGTTCCACACGTGCCAGACTAACATTCCACCATGGAGATTTGTCCCAGGTTCCGTACATAACACACTAACATTCCACCATGGAAATGGTACCCAGGTTCTGTACCAGCCAGCCTAACACGATGGAGATTGAACCCAGGTTCCGTATGTGCCAGACTAACATTTTACCATGGATGGTTCCAGGTTCCGTACGTGCTAGAGTAACAGCCCACCATGGAGATAGGATCCAGGTTCCACACGTGCCAGGCAAATATTCCACGATGGAGACGGGATACAGGTTCTGTACGTGAAAGACTAACATTCCACCATGGAGATGGGAACCAAATTCCACACGTGCCAGACTAATATTCCTCTATTCATATGGGTCCCATGTTCCGTACTTGTTAGACAAACATTCCACCATGGAGATGGTACCCAGGTTCTGTATGTGGCAAAATAACATCCACCATGGTGATGGGACACATGATCTGTCATGCTAGACTAATATTCCACCATGGAGATGGGACCCAGGTACCACCCATGCCAGGCAAACATTTCAACTTGGAGATGGGACACAGGTTCTGTATGTGCCAGACAAACATTGCAGCATGAAGATGGGAACCAGGTTCCGTACGTGCCCAAATAACATTCAACAATGGTGATGGGACCTACGTTCCGTACATGCTAGACTAACTTTCAACCATGGAGATGGGTCCCAGGTTCTGTATGTAACAGATTAACATTCCACCATGTAGATGGAACCCAGGTTCCCCACGTGCCAGACTAACATTCAATCATGGAGATAGGAAACATTTTCCGGATATGCCAGACTAACTTTCCACCATAGAGATATTAACCATGATCTGTACATGCTATACTAACATTTCACCATGGAGATGAGACCCAGGTTCCTTTCATGACAGACAAACACTCCACCATGTAGATGGGACCCAGATCACATACGTGCTAAAGTAACATTCCACGATGATGTTGGGACCCAGGTTCTGTACATGCTAGACTAACATTCCACCATGGAGATCAGACCGAGGGTCCATCCTTGCCAGACTAACATTCCACCTTGGAGATGGAACTCAGGTTATGTATTTGCCAGGCTAACATTCCAGCATGTGTCCCAGGTTCCCTATGTACCAGACTAATATTTTATCATGGAGATGGGACCCTAGTACTGTATTTGACAGACTAACATTCCACCATGGAGATGAGACCCAGGTTCCATACGTAACATACTAACATTCCACCATGCAGAAGGGACCCAGGTTCCTTTCGTGAAAGACTAACATTCCACCATTGAGATGGGACCCAGGTTCCGTACGTAAATGACCAACATTCACCCATGAAGATCGGACCCAGTTCCACACATGCCAGGCAAACATTCCACGATGGAGATGGGACGCAGCTTCTTTATGTGTCAGACTAACATTCCACCATAAAAATGGGACATAGGTTCTACACGTGCCAGACTAACATTTCACTATTCAGATGGCTCCCAGGTTCCATACATACTAGACAAATATTCAACCATGGAGATGGTACCCATGTTCTATAGGTGCCGGACAAACATTCCACCATGGTGACAGGACCCATGATCTGTACGTGCTAGAATATCATTCCACCATGGAGATTGGACCCAGGTTCCATACGTGCCAGACTAACATTCCACCATGGAGATGGGACCAAGGTTCCACACGTGCCAGACTAACATTCCACCATGGAGATTGGACCCAGGTTACGTATGTGCCAGCCTAACATTTCACTCTGGAGATGGGACCCAAGATCCGTGTGTGCCAGACTAACATCCCACCATGGAGATTGTACCCAGGTTCTGTGTACTATACAAACATTAAACGATGGAGATGGGACGCAGTTTCTATACATGCCAGATCAACATTCGAACATGGAGAAGGGACCCAGGTTCCCTATGTAAAAGACTAACATTCCACCATGCAGCTGAGACCCACTTTATGTACATGCCAGACTAACATTATACCATGGAGATGGGACCCAGGTCCCATACATGCTAGACTAACATTCCACCGTGAAGATGGGACATAGGTTCTGTACGTGCCAGACTAACATTCCACCTTGGAGATGGGACCCAGGTTCCGTATGTTCCAGACAAACATTTTACCATGGATATGTGACCCATGTCCCATATGTGCTAGATTAATTTTCTACAATGGAGATGGGACCAAGGTTCCGTACATGCTCTACGAATATTCCACCATGGTGATGGGACCCTGGTTCCTTATGTGCCCGACTAACAGATTACCATGGAGATGGGACCCAGGTTCCGTATGTAACACAGTAACATTCCACCATGGAGATAGTACCCAGGTTCTGTATCTGTCGGGTTAACATTCCACCATGGAGATGGAACCCAAGATCCATATGTGCCAGACTACCATTTTTCCATGGACATGGTACCCAGGTTCTCTACGTGACCGCCTAACATTCCACCATGGAGATGGGACTCATGTTCCACACATGCGAGACAAACATTCAACCATGGAGATGGGACCCAGGTTCTGTACCTGCCAGACTAACATTCCTGCATGGAGATGGGAACCAGGTTCCGCATGTGCCAGACTAACATTACACCATGGAGATGGTAACCAAGTTCCACACGTGCCAGACTAACATTCCACCATAGAAATGGGACCCATGTTCCGAACGTAACAGGCTAACATTCCACCATGGAGATTAGACCCAGGTTCTGCACGTTCTAGACTAACATTCCACCATGGAGATTAGAAGTAGGTTCTGTCCGTGCCAGGCTAATATTCCACCATGGAGTTTGTAACCAGGTTCCGTATATGCCAGACTAAACTGCAACCATGAATATGAGACCCAGGTTCCACACATGCCAGACAAACATTTCACCATGGAGATGTAACTCAGGTTCTGCGTTTGCCGGACTAACGTTCTAGCATTGTGATGGGACCCTAGTTCTGTATTTGACAGACTAACATTGCACCATGGAGATGTGACCCAGGTTCTGTACGTGCTTGACTAATATTCCAACATTTAGATGGGACCCAGGTTACATACGTGCCAGAATAACTTATCACCATGGAGAAAGCCCCAGGTTCAACATGTACCCGACTAACATACCTCAATGAAGATGGGACCCAGGATTCACATGACAGACTAACATTCCACCATGGAGATGGGACCCAGGTTCTGTAGGTTCCAAACTCACATTCGACCATGGTGATGGGACCCATGTTCTGCATGTGCTAGACTAACATTACACCAGGGAGATGGGATCCAGGTTCCGTGTCCTATACTAACATTAAACGATGGAGATGGGACACAGTTTCTATACATGCCAGATCAACATTCGAACATGGAGATGGGACCCAGTTTCCATATGTAAAAGACTAACATTCCACCATGCAGCTGAGACACACTTTATGTACATGCCAGACTAACATTATACCATGGAGATGGGACCCAGGTCCCATACATGCTAGACTATCATTCCACCGTGAAGATGGGACGTAGG
Source organism: Dicrostonyx torquatus (assembly GCA_028555095.1). Taxonomy (NCBI): domain Eukaryota; kingdom Metazoa; phylum Chordata; class Mammalia; order Rodentia; family Cricetidae; genus Dicrostonyx; species Dicrostonyx torquatus. The sequence continues at coordinate 107,565 of JAQHUG010000682.1, read as the reverse complement.
TTCTGTACGTGCCAGACTAACATTCCACAATGGAGATGGGACCCAACGTTCGTATGTGCCAGACTAACATTCCATCATGGAGATGGGACCGAGGTTCCGTACATGATTTACGAATATTCTACCATGGTGATGGGACCCTGGTTCCTTATGTGCCTAACAGATTACCATGGAGATGGGACCCAGGTTCCATATATGCTATATTAACAGTTACCATGGAGATGGGACAAAGGTTCCGTATGTAACACAGTAACATTCCACCATGGAGATTGTACCCGGGTTCTGTACCTGTTGGGTTAACATTCCACCATGGAGATGGAACCCAAGATCCATATGTGCCAGACTAAAATTTTTCTATGGACATGGTACCCAGGTTCTGTATGTGACTGCCTTAAATTCCACCATGGAGATGGGACTCATGTTCCACACGTGCCAGACTAACATTCCCCATGGAGATGGGACCCAGGTTACGTATGTGCCAGACTAACATTCAACCATGGAGATGGAACCCAGGTACTGTTCCTGCCAGACTAACATTCCTGCATGGAGATGGGAACCAGGTTCCGCCTGTGCCAGACTAACATTCCACCATGGAGGTTAGACCCAGGTTCCACACATGCTAGACTAACATTCCACCATGGAGATTAGATGTAGGTTCTGTCCGTGCCAGGCTAACATTCCACCATGGAGATGGGAACCAGGTTCCGTATATGCCAGACTAACCTGCAACCATTTATATGAGACGCAGGTCCCACACATGCCAGACAAACATTTCACTATGGAGATGTAACTCACGTTCTGCATTGGCCGGACTAACATTCCAGCATTGAGATGGGACCCTAGTTCTGTATTTGACAGACTACCATTGCACCATGGAGATGTGACCCAGGTTCTGTACGTGCTTGACTAACATTCCAACATTTAGATGGGACCCAGGTTACATACGTGCCAGAATAACTTATTACCATGGAGAAGGCCCCAGGTTCAACACGTGCCAGACTAACATTCCACAATGGTGATGGGATCCAGGTTTCACGTGACAGACTAACATTCAACCATGGAGATGGGACCCAGGTTCTGTAGGTTCCAGACTAACATTCTAACATGGTGATGGGACCCAGGTTCTGCATGTGCCAGACTAACATTACACTATGGAGATGGGACCCAGGTTCCGTACGTGCCAGACTAACATCACTTCATGGAATTGGGACCCAGATTAAGTACGTGCCAATCTAACTTGCAACCATGCAGAAGGGAACCAGGTTCAACAAGTGCCAGACTAACATTCCACCATGGAGGTGGGACCCAGGTTCCATACCTGCTAAATTAATTTTACACCATAGAGATGGGACTCAGGTTCTGTACGTGCTAGACTAACATTCCACCATGGTAATGGGACCCATGTTCCGTATGTGCCAGACTAATATTTTACCATGATAATGGGACCCAGGTTCCATACTTGCTAGATGAAGATTTCACCATGAAGATGGGACCCAGTTTCTGTACGTAACACACTAACATTCCACCATGGAGATGGTACCCAGGTTTTGTACGTGGCAGCCTAACATTCCACCATGGAGATAGGACTCAGGTTACGTAGGTACTAGACTAATATTGAACCATGCAGATAGGACCTAGGTTCCACTCGTGCCAGGCACACTTTCCACGATTTAGATGGTACAGAGGTTCTCTATGTGAAAGACTAACATTCCACCATTGAGATGGGACCCAGATTTTACAGTGCTAGACACGCATTCTACCTTGGAGATGAGACCAACGTTCTGCGTGCCAGACTAAAATAGCACCATGGAGATGTGACCCAGATTCCACATGTGCCAGGCAAGCATTCCACCAGGGATATGGAACCCAGTTTCCATATTTGCAAGACTAGCATTCCACCATGGAGGTGGGACCAAGGTTCCTCACGTGCCAGACTAAAATTCCACCATGGAGATGGGACCGAATTTCCCCAAGTGCCAGACTAACATTCCACCATGGAGATTGGTCCCAGGTTCCGTATGTGCCAGACTAACATTCCACATGGAGATGGGACAGAGTTTCCGTACTTGCCAGACTAACAATCCACCATGGACATAGGACCCATGTTACAAACATGCAAGAGTAACATTCCACTATGAGATGGGACCCAGGTTCCCTACGTGCTAGACTAATATTTTACCATGGAGATGGGACCCGGATTCCACCCATGCCTGATAAGCATTCCACCATGGACATGGGACCCAGGATCTGTACATGCCAGACTAATATTCCACCATGTAGATGGGACCCAGCGAGATGGTACCCAGGTTCCCTGTGCTATTCTAACATTCTACGATGGAGATGGAACCCAGGTTCCGCGTGCTGTACTAACATTCCACCATGGAATTGGGACCCTGGTTCCAAACGTGCCAGACTAACATTCCGCCATGGAGATGGAACTCAAGTTACGTACATGGTAGAATAATATTCTACCATGGAAATGTGACCCAGGTTCCGCACGTGCCAGACTAACATTCCACCATGGCGATGGGACCCAGGTACCACGACCCAGAATAACAATCCACCATGGATTTGGGACCCAGGTTCTATACGTGCCAGACTAACATTCCACCATGGAGATAAAACCCTGGATCCGCACGTGCCAGACTAACATTCCACCATGAAGAGGAGACCCAATTTCTGTACATGCAAGACAAACATTCCACCATGGAAATGGGACCCAATTTCCACATGTGCAAGACTAACATTCCACCATAGAGATGGGACCCAGGTTCCGTACGTGTCAGACTAACATTTCACTCTGGAGATGGGACCCAGGTGCCATGTACTATACTAACATTACACGATGGAGATGGGACACAGTTTTTATACATGCCAGATCAACATTCGAACATGGAGATGGGATCCAGGTTCCACACGTGCCAGACTAACATTTATTCATCGAAATGGGATCTAGGTTACATATGTGCCAAACTAACTTTCAACCATGGAGAAGCAAATCAGGCTCCACACATGCCAGGATAACATTCCACCATGGAGATGGGGCCCTCAATCTGTACGTGCTAGACAAACATTCCACCATGGAGATGGGACCAAGATTTTGTACATGCCAGACAAGCATTCCACTATTGAGATGTGACCAGGTTCCACACGTAGCAGACTAACATTTCACCATGGTGATGGGATCCAAGTCTGTATGTGCAGGACTATCATTCCACCATGGAGATGGGACCCATTTTCTGTATGTGTCGGACTAACATTCACCATGGAGATGGGACTCTGGTTCTGTATTTGACAGACTAACATTCTACTATGCAGATGGGACCCTGGTACCACGTGCCAGACTAACATTCCACCATGGAGAATGGACCCTGGTTCTGTACATGCCAGACTAGCATTCCACCATGGTGATGGGAACAAGGATCCTTATGTGCCAGACTAACATTCCACCATGGACATGGGACCCAGTTTCCGTACATGTTAGACTAACATTCCAACGTGGAGATGGGACCGTGGTTCTCTATTTGTCAGACTAACATACCACCATGGAGATGGGACCCTGGTTCCAAACGTGCCAGACTCACATTCCACAACGGAGATGGGACCCAGGTTTCACACGTGCCAGACTAACATTCAACCATGAATATGGAACCCAGTTTCTGTAGGTGCCAGACTAACACTCCCCCATGTAGATCAGACCCAGGTACCACGTGCCACACTAAGATTACACCATGTAGATGAGAGCCAGATTCCGCAAGTGCCAGACTACCATTCCACCATGGAGATGAGACACAGTTTCTGCACATGACAGACTAACATTCCACCATGGAGATGGGACCCAGGGTCTGTACGTGCCCGACTAACATCCACCATGTATTTGGTACCCAGGTTCTGTTTGCTATACTAACATTCCAATATTGAGATGGGACGCAGGTTCTGTACGTGACAATCTGACATTCCTCCATGGAGATTGGACCCAGGTTACACATGCCATACTAACATTCCACCATGTTGATAGAACTCAGGTTCTGCACGTGCCTGGCTAACATTACAACATGGAGATGGGACTCAGTTTATGTATGTGCCAGACCAACATTCCAACACGGATATGGGACCCGGGTTCCGCGTGCCAGACTAATATTCCACCTTGGAGTTGGGACCCAGGTTATGTACGTGCCAGACCAATATTCCAACATGGATATGGGACCCAGGTTCCGTGTGCCACACTAACATTACACCATAAAGATGGGACCCAGGTTCCGCCCGTGCCAGACTAACATTCCACCATGAAAATCGACCCCAGGTTCTGTATGTGCCTGACAAACATTCCACAATGGCGATGGGACACAACTTCCACAAGTGCCCAACTAACATTCCACCATGAAGATAGGACCCAGGTTCCCTATGTGCCAGACCAACATTCCACAACGGAGATGGGACACAGGTTCTGTACATTCCAGGCAAACATTCCACCATGGCAATGGAACCCAGGTTTTATACGGGCCCGACTAAAATTCCAACATGGAGAAGGGACCGAAGCTCCGTATTTGAATGGTGGAATGTTAGTCTGTCAAATACAGAACCAGAGTCCAATCTCCATGGTGGAATGTTAGTCTGGCACATATGGAAACTTGTTCCCATCTCCATGGTGGAATGCTAGTCTGGCATGTACAGAACCTGGGTCCATTCTCCATGGTGGAATGTTAGTCTGGAACACGGTACCTGGGTCCAATCTCCATGGTGAAATATTAGTCTAGCATGTACAGAGCCTGGGTTCCATAAACATGGTGGAATGTTAGTCTGGCACGTGTGGCACCTAGGTCCCATCTCCATGGTGTAATGTTAGTCTAGAATGTATAGAACTTGCGTCCCATCTCCATGGTGGAATGTTAGTCTAGGACACGGAACCTGTGTCCCCTCTCCATATGGAATGTTAGTCTGGCATGTGTGGAACCTGGGTACCATCTTAACGGTGGAATGTTGGTCTGTTACATACAGAACCTGAGTTCCATCTCCATGGTGAAATGTTAGTCTAGCATGTACAGATCATGGGTCCCATCACCATGATGGAATGTTAGTCAGGCACGTAAAAACCTGGAGACAATCTACATGGTGGAATGTTAGTGTGGCATGCGGTATCTGGGTTCCATCATCATGGTGGAATGTTAGTCTGTCAAATAGAAAACCAAGGTCCCAAATCCATGGTGGAATGTTAGTATAGCACAGGGAACCTGGGTCCCATCTCCATTGTTGAATGTTAGTCTGGCATGGGAGGAACCTGGGTCCCATCTCCATGGTGGAACATTAGTCTGGCACATACAGAACCTGCATCCCATCCCCATGGTAGAATGTTAGTCTGGCACATGGAGAATCTGGGTCGCATCTCCATGGTAGAATGTTAGTCTGGCATGTGTGGAATCTGGGTCCCATCTTCCAGTGGAATGTAAGTCTGTTACATATGGAACCTGGGTCCCATCTCAATGGTGGAATGTTAGTCTAGCACGTACAGAACCTGGTTCCCATCTCCATGGTGTAATGTTAGTGTTGCACAGAGAACCTTGGTACCATCTGAATGCTGGAATGTAAGTCTGGCTCATACAGAACCTGAGTCCCATCTCCATGGTGGAATGTTAGTCTGGCACATGGAGAACCTGGGTCCCATCTCCATGGTGGAATGTTAGTCTGGCATGTGGAGAATCTGGGTCCCATCTCAATGTTAGAATGTTAGCCTGGCGAGTATAAAATCTGGGTGCCATCTACGTTGTGGAATGTGAGTCTGTTACATAAGGAACCTGGCTCCCATCTCAATGGTGGAATGTTAGTCTAGCACGTAGAGACCCTGGGTCCCATCTCCATGATGGAATGCTAGTCTGGCATGTACAGACCCTGGGTCTCATCCCCATGGTGGAATGTTAGTCTGTCACGTAAAGAACCTGTGTCCCATCTTTATGGTGGAATGTGACTCTAACACATACGGAAATTGGGTCCCATCGCCATGGTGGAATGTTAGTCTAGCACACGGAACCTGGGTCCCATCTGAATGGTGGAATGTAAGTCTGGCACATACAGATCCTGCTTCCCATCTCCATGGTGGAATGTTAGTCTGGCACGTGCAGAAACTGCATCCCATCTCCATGTTGGAATGTTAGTCTGGCACGTGTGAAATCTGGGTACCATCTACCAGTGGAATATGAGTCTGGTACAGAACCATGGGTAACAACTCCATGAAGGGATGTTAGTCTGTTACATACGAAACCTGGGTCCCATCCTTATAGTGGAATGTTAATCTATCATGTCCGGAACCTGGGTCCATATCTGTGGTAAAATGTTAGTCTGTCACGTACAGAACCTGCGTCCCATCTCCATGGTGGAATGTTCGTCTGGCAGGTACAGAACCTGGGACCAATTTTCATGGTGGAATGTTAGTCTTGCACGTGTAATCTGGGTCCCATCTTTATGGTGTAATGTTAGTCTATCAAATACATAGTAGGGTCCCATCTCCATGTTTGAATGTTCGTCTGGCACATGTGGAACCTGGGTCTCATCTCTCTGTTGGAATGTTAGTCTAGCACGTATAAAACCTCGGGCAAATCTCCATGGTGGAATGTTAGTCTAGCACGGACAGATCGTGGGTCCCATCTCCATGGTGGATTGTTGGTCTGGCGCGTACAAAACCTGCATCCCATCTCCTTGGTGAAATGTTAGTCTAGCCCACAGAACCTGGCTCCCATCTCCATAGTGGAAATTTAGTCTGCCACGTGTGGAACTTGGGTCCCATCACCAAGGTGGAATATTAGTCTGATACATACCTAACCTGCATCCCATCTCCGTCGTGGAATGTTAGTCTGGCATATGGAACTTGGGTCCCATCTCCATGGTGGAATGTTCATCTGGCACGTGTAGAAGCTTGGTCCCATCTCCTTGGCGGTATGTTAGTCTGTTACGTACGGAACCTCCGTTTAATCTCCATAGTGGAATTGTTAGTCTGGCTCGTGTGGAACCTGGGTCCCATTTCAATGGTGGAATGTTCGTCTAGCATGTACGAAACTTGGGTCCCATCTCCATGGTGGAATGTTAGTCTGTCAAATACGTAACCTCGGTACCATCTCCATGGTGGAATATTAGTCGGGCAAGTACAAACCTTGGGTCCCATTGCTATGGTGGAATGTAGTCTAGTATGTATGGAATCTGGGTCCCATCTCTATGGTAAAATGTTAGTCTGGCACATATGAAACCTGGGACCCATGTCCATGGTGTAATGTTAGTCTGGCACGTACAAACCCTGGGTTCCATCGCCATAGTGGAATGTTTGTCTGGCACGTACGGATACTGGGTCCCATTTCCATGGTGGAATGTTGGTCTTGTATGGACAGAACCAGGGTCCTATCTTCATGGTGGAATATTAGTCTTGCACTTGTGGAATCCGTGTCCCATTGTCATGGTGGAATGCTTTTCAGGCACATACAGAACCTGGGATCCATTATCATGTTGGAATGTTAGTCTGGCACGTTTGTATCCTTAATCCTATCTCCATGGTGGAATGTTAGTGTGGAACGTGTGGAACCTGGGTCTTATGTCCATGGTAGAATGTTGGTCTGGCATGTGTGGAACCTACTTCCCATCTCCATGCCGGATTATCAGACTGCCACGTACGGAACCTGGGTCCCATCTCTATGGTGGAATGTTAGTTGACACGTTCAGAACCAGGGTCCCATCTCCATGGTTGGCTGTTAGTCTGGCATGTTTGGAACCAGGGTCCCTTATAAATGTTTGAAAGTTAGTTTGGCACGAACATAACCTGGGTCCCATCTCGATGAATGAATTTTAGTCTGACAGGTATGGAACCTGGGTCCCATCTCCATGGTGGAATGTTAGTCTGGCACGTTCGGAACCTGGGTCCCATCTCCATGGTGCAATGTTAGTCTGGCATGTACAGAGCCAAGGTCCCATCTCCATGGGTGAATGTTAGTCTGGCAGGTGGTGAACCTGAGTCCCTTCTCCATGGTGGAAAGTTAGTTTGGCACGTACGTAATCTGGACCCCATCTCAATGAATGAATGTTAGTCTGACACGTGCAGAACCTGGGTCCCATGTTCATGGCGGAATGTTAGTCTGGCACGTGTATAACCTGGGTCTCAACTCTATGGTGGAATATGAGTCTGCCACGAACGGAACCTGGGTACCATCACCCTGGTGAAATGGTAGACTGGCTCGTGTGGAACCTGGGCCGTTCTTCGTGGTGGAATGTTACTCTGGCACGTATAAAACCTCGGTCCAATCTCCATGGTGGAATATTAGTCTGGCATGTTCGGAAGCTGGTTTCCATCATCATGGTGGAATGTTAGTCTGGCACGTGTGGAACCTGGGTCTCATCTCACGGTGGAATGTTTCACTAGCTCGTACAGATCTTGGGTCCCATCAACATGGTGGAATTTTAGTCTGGCATGTGAGGAACCTGGGTCCCATCTCCATAGTGGAATGTTAGTCTGGCAAGCGGTACTTGGTTCCCGTCTCCATGTTGGAACGTTAGTCTGGCATGTACAGATCCAGGACCCATCTCCTTGGTGCAATGTTAGTCTGGTACGTGCGGAACCTGGGTAGCATCTCCAGGGTGGAATGTTAGGCTGTCACAAGGAACTTTGGTCCCATCTCCATGGTAGAATGCTTGTCTGACACGTATGGAACCTGGGTGCCATCTACATGGTGGAGTGTTAGTCCAGCACGTACAGAACCTGGGTCTCATATCCATGGTGGAATGTTAGCCCACCACGTAGAGAACCTGGGTCAAATCTCCATGGTGGAATGTTAGTCCGGCACATGTGGAACCTGGGTCTCATCTCTATGTTGGAATATTACTCTGGCACGTACGGAAAATGGGTCCCATCTCCATGGTGAACTGTTAGTCTGCCACGTTCAGAACCTGGGTTCCATCCCCATGGTAAAATGTTAGTCTGGCACGTGTGGAACCTGGGTAACATCTCCATGATGGAATGTTAGTCTGTTACATATGGAAACTGGGTCCCATCTCCATGTCCATGGTGGAGTGTTAGTCTAGCAAAGTACAGAACCTGGGTACCATCTTCATGGTAAAATGTTAGTCTGGCACATATGGAACCTGGGTCCCATCACCATGGTGGAATGAGAGTCCCGCATGTACAGAACCTGGGTACCATCTCCATGGTGGAATGTTCGTCTGGCCTGTACAGAAACTGGGTCTCATCTCCATGATAGGATTTTAGTCTGGCACTTGCAGAACCTGGTTCTCTTTTCCATGGTGGAATGTTATTCTGGCACGTGGTACCTGGGTCCCATCTCCATGGTCGAATATTAGTCTGGCATGTAAAGAACATGGATACCTTCTCCATGGTGGAATATTAATCTGGCACGTGTGGAACCTGGGTCACATCTCAATGGGGAATGTTAGTCTGGCACACGGTACCTGGGTCTCTTCTCCATGGTTGAATTTTACTCTGTCAAATAGAGAACCAGGGTCCCAACTCCCTGGAGGAATATTAGTTTAACATATATTGAACCTGTTCTCATCTCCATAGTGGAATGTTAGTATAGCACAGGGAACCTGTATCCCATCGCCATAGTGGAATGCTAGTCTGGCACATACAGAACCTGTGTCCCATTTCCATCGTGTAATGTTAGTCTGGCACCTGCAGAATCTGGGTCCCTTTTCCATCATGGAATATTAGTCAGGCACCCGTGGAATTCAGGTCCGGCATGTACAGAACCTGGGTACCATCTGCATGGGAGAATGTTAGTCTGGCACGTACAGATCATGAGTCCCATCTCCATGGTGGAATGTTAGTCAGGGATGTGTGGAACCTGGGTCTCATCCCCATGGTGGAATGTTATTCTGGGACGTATGGAACCTGGGTCCCATCTCCATGGTGGAATGTTAGCCTAGCACGTACAGATCGTGTGTCCGATCGCCATGGTGGAATGTTAGTTTGGCACGTTTGGAACTAGGGCCTCATCTCCATGGTGGAATGTTACTCTGGCACGTATGGAACCTGGGTCCCATCTCCATTATGGAATATTAGTCTGGATCATGTGGAATCTGCGTCCCATCTCCATGGTGGAATGTAAGTCTGGCAAGTGTGGAACCTGGGTCCCATCAACCTGGTGGAATGTTAGTCCAGCATGTACAGAACCTGGGTACCATCTCCATAGTGGAATGTTAGTCTGTCATGTGTGGCACCTGGGTCCCATCTCCATGATGGAATGTTAGTCTGTAAAATAGAGAACCAGAGTCCCATCTCCATGTTTGAATGTTAGTCTAACATGTACCGAAACTGGGTCCCATCTCCATGGTGGATTGTCTGTATAGCACATGGAACATGGGTCCCTTCTACATACTGGAATGTTAGTCTGTCATGTGAGGAACCTGGCTACAATCTCCATGGTGGAATGTTAATCTAGCACATACATTTCGTGGGTCCTATCATCATGGTGGAATGTTAGTCCGGCACGTACAGAACCTGGGTACATTCTCCATGGTGGAATATTAGTCTAGAATATACGCAACCTGGGTTTCATATCCATGGTGGAATGTTAGTATAGCACACGGAACCTGGGTCCCATCTCCTTCGGTAAATGTTAGTCTGGCATGTGAGGAATCTGGCTCCCATCACCATGGTGGAATGTTAATCTAGCACATAGAGATCGTGGGTCCCATCACCATGGTGGAATGTTAGTCCGGCACGAACAGAACTTGGGTAACATCTCCACTATGGAATGTTTGTCTAGCATGTACGGAACCTGGGACCCATCTGAATAGTGGACTGTTAGTCTGGCATGTGTGGAACCTGTGTCCTTCTCCATGGTAGAATGTTAGTCTGGCATGTATAGATCCTACATCTTATCTCCATCGTGAAATGTTTGCCTGGGATGTGTGAACCTGGGTCCTATCTCCATGGTGGAATGTTAGTCCGGCACGTACAGAACCTGGGTCCCATCTCCATGGTAAAATGATAGTCTGGCACATACGGAACCTGGGTCCATCTGCATGATGGAATGATAGTCTGTCACGTGTATAACCTGGGTCCCGTCTCCATGATGGAATGTTAGTCTGCCACATATGGAACCTGGGTCCTATTTCCATGATGGAATGTTAGTCTGCCACATATGGAACCTGGGTCCCATCTCCATGGTGGAAAGTTAGTCTGTCACATATGGAACCTGGGTCCCATCTCCAATGTGGAATGTTAGTCAGGCACGTGTGGAACCTGGGTTTCATCTCCATGGTGGATTATTAGTCTGGCACATAGAGAACCTGTGTCCCATCTCCATGGTAAAATGATAATCTGGCATATACAGAAACTGGGTCCATCTCCATGGTGAAATGTCAGTCTGGCAAGTGTTGTACCTGGGTCCTATGTCCATGGTGTAATGTTAGTCTGGGACGTTTGGAACCTGGTTCCCATCTTTATGGTGGAATGTTAGTCTATCAAGTACGGAACCTGGGTACGAACTCCATGGAAAAATGTTAGTCTGGCACATACGGAACCTGGGACGCATCACCGTGGTGGAATGTTTGTCCGGCATGTACAGAACCTGGGTACCATCTCCATGGTAGAATGTTAGTCTGGCATGTACAGATCATGGGTTCCCATCTCCATGGTAAAATACTAGTCTGGCACATATGGAATCTGGGTCCGAAAACCTTGGAGGAATGTTAGTCCAGCACATACAAAACCTGGTACCATCTTCATGGTGGAATGTTAGTCTGTTACTTATGGAACCTCGGTCCCATCTCCATGGTGCAATGTTAGTCAGGGACGTATGGAACCTGGGTCTCATCTCCATGGTGGAATGTTAGCCTAGCATGTAAAGATCGTGTGTTCCATCCCCGTGGTGGAATGTGTTAGTCCAGCAAGTAGCGAACCTGGGTACCATCTGCCTGGTGGAATGTTAGTCTGGCACAAATGGAACCTGGGTCCCATCACCATGGTAACATGTTAGTCTGGCATATACGGAACCTGGGTCCCATCAGCTTGTTGGAATTTTAATCTGTTACGTACGGAACCTGGGTCCCATCTCCATGGTGGAATGTTAGTCTGGCAAGTACAGAACCTGTGTCCTACCTCCAACGTGGAATGTTAGACTGGTACGTGGAACCTGGGTCCCATCTCATTGGTGCAAGTTTAGTCTGTCAAATACAGAATCAGGGTCCCATCTCTATTGTTGAATGTTAGTCTGGCACGTGTTGAATCTGGGTCCCTTCTCCATAATTGAAAGATAGTTTGGCAAGTATGTAATCTGTGTCGCATCTCCATGATGGAATGTTTGTCTGGCACGATCGGAACCTGGGTCCCTTCTCCATGTTGGAATGTTCGTCAGGCAGGTACAGAACATGGGACCCATCTTCATGGTGGAATGTTAGTCTTGAACATGTAATCTCCGTCCCGTCTTTATGGTGCAATGTTAGTCTACCAAATATATAGTAGGGTCCCATCTCCATGTTCCAACATAGAGATGAGACCCAGGTTCTGCACGTGCCAGACTAACATTCAAACATGGAGATGGGACCCTGGCTCTGTATTCGAACATGGAGATGGGATCCAGGTTCCGGATTCCAGACTAACATTCCACAATGGACCAGGAATGCAGTTTCTGTATGTGCCAGACTAACATTCCACCATGGAGATGGGACCCAGTATCCACATGTGCCACACTCACATTCCACTATTAAAATGCACCCAGGTTCCGTGTGCTAGACTAACATTCCACCATAGAGATGGGACCCAGGTTTTGTACATGCCACAGCACCATTCCACCATGGAGATGGGAACCAGGTTCCACACGTGCCAGAATAACATTCCACCATTCAGATGGAACCCAGGTTCTGTACGTACCAGACTAACATTTCACCATGGAGATGCGACCCAATTTACTTACGTGCCAGACTCACATTCCACTATGGAGATGGGATGTAGGTTCCGTATATGCTAGATGAACATCCAACCATGGAGACGGGACCCAGGTTTTGTACATGCCAGACCAACATTCCACCATGGAGATGGGACCCAGGTTCTGTATGTGCCAGACTAACATTCCACCATGGAGATGATACCCAGGTTACGTACGTTCCAGATTAACATTCCACCATATAGATGGGACCCAGGTTCCGTTTGCTAGAATAATATTCCACCATGGTAATGGGTTCCAGGTTACGTATGTGCCAGATTAACGTTCCACCATGGAGCTGAATCCCAGGTACTGTACATAACAGACTAACATTCCACCATGGCGATCGGACCCAGGTTCTATATTCCAGACTAACATTCAACAAAGGAGCAGAGATGCAGTTTCTGTACATACCAGACTAACATTCCACCATGGTGATGGGACCCAGGATCCACACGTGCCACACTCACATTCCACTATTAAAATGGGACCCAGGTTCCGTGTGCTAGACTAACATTGCACTATAGAGATGGGACCCAGGTTTTGTACGCGACTAACCAACATTCCACCATGGAGATGGGAACCAGATTCCACACATGCCAGAATAACATTCCACCACTGAGATGGAACCCAGGCTCTCTACGTTCCAGACTAACATTCCACCATGGAGATGCGACCCAAGTTGCGTACGTGCCAGACTCACATTCCACTATGGAGATGGGATGTAGGTTCCGTATATGCTAGACGAACATTCAACCATGGAGATGGGACCCAGGTTTTGTATATGCCAGACCAACATTCCACCATGGAGATGGGACCCAGGTTCTGTATGTGCCATTCTAACATTCCACCATGGAAATGGGACCCAGGTTGCGCACGTGCCAGACAAACATTCCATTATGGAGATGGGACCCAGGTTATGTACGTTCCAGATTAACATTCCACCATATATATGGGACCCAGGTTTTGTACGTGCCGGACTAACATTCCACCATGGAGATGGGACCCAAGTTCTGTATGTGCCAAACTAACATTTTACCATGAAGATGGGACCCAGGTTCTGTACGTGCTAGAAAAACATTCCACCATGGATATGGGACCCAGGTTCCCTACGTAACACACTAACATTCCACCATGGTGATGGTACTTACATTCTGCACGTGCTGGTCTAACATTCCACCATAGAGATGGAACCCAAGTTCCATATGTGCCAGACTACATTTTACCATGGAAATGATACCCAGGTTCCGTACGTGCTAGACTAACATTTCACCATGCAGATAGGAACAAGGTCCACATGTGTGAAGTAAACATTCCACGATGGAGATGAGACGCAGTTTTTGTATGTGCCAGACTAACATTCCACAATGTAGATGGGGCCCAAGTTCCACATGTGCCAGAATAATATTCCACTATTCAGATGGCTCCCAGGTTCCATACGTACTAGACAAACATTGCAAAATGGAAATGGTACCCATGTTGGGTATGTGCCGGAGTAAAATTTCATCATGGTGATGGCACCCATGATCTGTACAAGCTAGACTAAAATTCCACCATGGAAATGGGACCCAGAATCCACCCGTGCCAGAAAAACATTTCAACATGGAAATGGGACTCAGGTTCCATATGTGCAGACTAACATTCCAGCATGGAGATGGGACCAAGGGTTTGTACGTGCCAGACTAACATTTCACCATAGTGATGGTACCCTGGTTCCAATGTGCCAGATTAACATTCCACCATGGAGATGGGACCCACGTTCCGTACATGCTAGAGTAACATTCCACCATGGAAATGGGACCCAGGTTCCGCACGTGCCAGATTAACATTCCACTATGGAGACGAAACCCAGTGTCCGTATGTAACAGACTAAAAGTCTGCCATGGAGATGGGACCAAGGTTCCACATGTGCCAGAATAACATTCCACCATGGAGATGGGACCCAGTTTTAACGTGCTAAACTAACATTCCACAATGGAGATGGGATGCAGGTTCTGTACGTATCAGACTAACATTCCACCATGGAGATGGGACCAAGGTTCCACACTTGCCAAACAAACTTTCCACTATGGAGATGGGACCCAGGTTCCGTGTACTAGACTAACATTCCACCATGGAGATGGGACGCAGGTTCTTTACATGCTAGACTAACAGTCCACCATTGAGATGGGACCCAGATTTTCTATGTGCCAGACCAACATTCCACCATGGAGATGGGACCCAGGTTCTTTATGTGCCAGACTAACATTCCACCATGAAGATGGGACCCAGGTTCCACACGTGCCAGACTAATATTTCACCATTCAGATGGAACCCAGTTTCTGTACTGGCCAGACTAATATTCCACCATGAATTTGGGACCCACTATCTGTACGTGCTAGGCTAACATTCCACCATGGAGATGGGACCGAGGTTCCATACGTGCCAGACTACCATTCCAACAGAGAGATGACACCCAGGTTCAAAACATGCCAGACTAATATTCAACCATAGAGATGGGACCCTGGTTCTGTATTTTACAGACTAAAATTCCACCATGGAGATGGGACCCAGGTTCTGTACCTGCCAGAATAACATTCCATCATGAAGATGGGACCCAGGCTCCATATGTAACAGACTAATATTCTACCATGGTGATGGTACCCAGGTTCTGTACATGACAGAATAACAGTTTACCATAAAGATTGGACCCAGGTTCCGTTCGTGCAAGACTAAAATTCGACCATAGGGATGGGACCCAGGTTCTGTACATAACAGACTAACATTCCTTCATGGAGATGGTACCCAGGATCTGTACGTGCCAGACGAACGTTCCAACATGGAGATGGGATGCAGGTTCTGTATGTGCCAGACTAACATTCCACCATGGAGATGGGACCCAGGTCCCACACGTGCCATACTAACATTTCACCATTCAGATGGGACCCAGGTTCTGTGTGCTAGACTAACATTACTCCATGGAGATGGGAACCAAGTTCTGTACATGCTAGACTAACATTCCACCAATGAGCTGGGACCCAGGTTCCGTACATAACAGACTCACACACCACCATGTAAATGGACACTTGTTCTACACGTGCCAGACTAACATTCTACCATGAAGATGGGACCAGATTCTGTACGTGCTAGACTAACATTCCACCATGGAGATGGGACACAGGTCCTGGACATGACCGTCTAACATTCCACCATGGAGATCGGACCTAGGGTCCGTACCTGGCAGACAAACATTCCAACATAGAAATGAGACCGAGGTTCCACATGGGGCAGACTAACATTCCACCATGGTGATGGGACCCATATTAGGTACATGCCAGAATAACATTCCACCATGGAGATGGGACCGAGATTCCACACGAGCCAGACTAATATTCCACTATGTAGATGGGAACCAAGTTCCGCGTGCTAGACTAATATTCCAACATGGAGATGGGACCCAGGTTCCGTGTGCTACACTAACTTTACACCATGGCGATGCGACCCAATTTTCATACGTGCTAGACAATATTCCACCATAAGATGGGACACAGGGACTGAACGTGCCGGACTAACATTTACTATGGAGATGAGACGCAGCTTACACACGTGCCAGAAACGTTCCACCATGAAGATGGGACATAGGTACTGTACTTGCCAGACTAACATTCCACCATTGAGATGGGACCCATGATGTGTACACGCTAGACTCACTTTCCACCATGGAGATGCGACCAATGATCTGTACTTGCTAGATAATATTTTACCATGGAGATGAGACCCAGGTTCCACTTGTGCCAGATAAACATTCCACCATGGTGTTGGGACCCAGGTTCCATACATGCTAGACTAACATTCCACCATGGAGATAGGACCCAGGTTCCATACGTGCTAGACTAACATTCCACCATAGAGATGGGACCTAGGTTCTGTACGTGCCAGACTAATACTCCACCATTGAGATGGGACCCAGGTTCAGTACGTGCGATACTCACATTCCACAGTGGAGATGGGACCAAGGTTCTATACATGCTAGACTAATATTCCACCATGGATATTGGACGTAGTTTCTGTTCCTGCCAGACTAACATTCCACCATGGAGATGGGACCCAGATTTTGTAGTTAACAGACAGACCAACAATCCACCATTGAGATGGTACCCAGGATCCACACATGCCTGATTAACATTCCACTATGGAGATGGTACACAGGTTCCGTGTGCTAGAGTATAATTCCTCCATAGAGATGGGACGCAGGTTCCATACATACTAGACTAACTTTACATTTTGGAGATGGGACCAAGTTTCTGTATGTGCTGGACTAACATTCCACCGTTGGAGATGGGACCCAGGTTTTGTATATGCCGGACTTACATTCCACCATGGTGATGGGACACAGGTTACGTATGTGCCAGACTAACATTTCACCATGGAGATATAACCCATGATCTGTACTCGCTAGAATAATATTCCAACATAGAGATGAGACTCAGGTTCCACATGTGGGGCACTAACATTCCACCATGGAGACGGGACCCAGGTTCCGTATGTAACAGACCAACATTCCACCGTGGAAATGGACCCAGGTTCCGTATGTGCCAGACTATCATTTTACAGTGGAGATGGGACCCAGGCTATGTACGTGCCAGACTAACATTCCAACTTCGTGATGGTCCCAGGTTCCACAAGTGCCAGACTAACATTCCACCATGGAGATGGGACCCATGTTCCACACATGCCAGACGATTATAGATTCATTGAGATGGGACCCAGGTTACGTACATGCCAAACTAAATTTTAACCATGGAGAAGGAAATCAGGTTCCACACGTGCCATACTAACATTCAACCATGGAGATGGAACCCTGATTCTGTATTTGACAGACTTCCATTCTACCATGGAGATGGGATCCAGGTTGTATACGTGAGAGAATAACATTCCACCATGAAGATGGGACCCAGGTTCCAAACGTGCCAGACTAACAATTCACTATAAAGATGGGACGCATGTTCCTTATGTGCTAGACTAACATTCCACCATGGAGATGGGACGCAGGTTCCATACATGCTAGACTAACATTTTACCATAGAGATGAGAACCAGGTTTTGTACGTGCCAGAACAACATTCCACAATGGAGAGAGGACCCATGTTCCATAAGTGCCAGACTAACAGTCCACCCTGGTGATGGACCCAGGTTCCATATGTGCTACATTATCATTTTAACATGGAGATGGGACCCAGATTAATAAAGTGCAGGACTAACATTCCTCCTTAGAGATAGGATCCAGGTTCCACATGTGCCAGGCAAACAATCCACGATGGAGATGGGATGCAGGTTCTGTACGTGACAGACTAACATTCCACCATGGAGATGGGACACAGGTTCCCTATTTGACAGACTAACATTCCACCAAGGAGATAGGAACCAGGTATCGCGTGCCAGACTAACATTCCACCATGGAGATGGGACCCAGATTCTACACTTGCAAGACTAACACACCACCAAGGAGATGGAAACCAGGTTCTATATGTGCCATACTAACATTCCATCATGGCAATGGGATGCAGATTTCACAAGTGCCAGACTAATATTCCACCATGAAGATATGACCCAGGTTCCATAGGTGTCAGACCAACATTCCACCATGAAGATGGGACACATGTTCCGTACGTGCCAGACAAATATTCCACCATGGCGAATGAACCCAGGATGTGTACGTGCCAGACTAACATTCTACCATGGAGATGGGACCGTGGTTCCATATTTGACAGACGAACATTCCACCATGGAGATGAGACCCCTGTTCCACACACGCCAGACTAACATTCCACCATGGAGATGGGGCTCACAGTCTGTATGTGCTAGACTAAATTTTCACCATGGAGATGAGAACCAGGTCCACACACGCCAGACAAACTTTCTACCAGGGAGATGGAACCCAGGTTCCAAACATGCCAGACTAATATTCCACCATGGAGATTGGACCCATGTACTGTACTTGCCAGACTAATATTCCACTATGAAGATGGGAACAAGGTTCCACACGTGTCAGACTAACATTCCATCATGGAGATGCGATGAAGTTTCTGTACATGCCAGACTAATATTTTACCATGGTGATGGGACCCAAGTCTGTATGTGACGGACTAACATTCCACCATGGAGATGTGACCGAGGTCCTGTATTTTCCAGAATAACATTCCACCATGAAGATGTACAGCAGTTTCTGTATGTGCCAGACAAACATTCCACCATGGCGATGGGACACAGATTCCACAAGTGCCAGACTAACATTCCACCATGAAGATAGTTTCCTGGTTCTGTACGTGCCAGAACAACATTCCACCATGGAGATGTGTCCCAGGTTCTCTACGAGCCAGACAAACATTCCACTATGGAGATGGGACCCAGTTTCAGTTCGTGCCAGACTAACATTCCACCATGGAGATGGAACCCATGTTCTCTACATGGCAGACAAACATTCCACCATGATGATGGGACCCAGGTTCTGTACTTGCCAGACTAACATTCCACCATGGCGATGGGACCCAGGTTCCGTGTGCTATACTAACATTCCACCATAAACATGGGACGCAGGTTCTTTACTTGACAGACAAACATTCCACCTTGGAGATGGGACCAAGGTTCTGTACGTGCCAGACTAACATTCCACCATAGAGGTGGGACACTGGTTCCTCACATGCCAGACTAAAATTTCTCAAGAGTTGGGAGAGCATTCAGAACAGGAATGGCTTGGGAGAGGCACAATAAATGCAAGGTCATGCTGTAAAGGAGAAGAGAAGTCCAAAGCGGCCATTGAACGGTGATGGTGTGAAAGCCTGTTTCTTCCTCGTGCCTCTGGGGACACATTTGGGGAAAAACACCAGTTTCTATGATGGGACGACAGTCCCCGAAATAATGGCACGAGCAACGTGGGGCTAACGACTGAACCCGGATAAAGCCGCAGGTAAAGAAAAAAAATGAAAAGACAGCATGGTGCGGAGAAAAAGAAGAAAAATGAAAAGACAGCGTGGTGCGGATGACTCAAAATGGAGAGATAATGTTGTGGAACATCAAGAAGCAACGAGGAGGAACCCGGAGAGACCAATGCAGATGGAGAACGCGAGGACCGAGAAGCAACGAGGAGGAACCCCGAGAAACCGAAGCAGAAGGAGACCGCGAGGAGACCGCAAGGACCGGCTGTTGAATCCGGAGAGACATGGGACAGAGGAACAGACGGACGGAGGAGAAAGTGAGGCAGACACAAGAACCCCAAAAACAAGGAAAAAGTAACCGGACGAGAGGAACTCGTGAGAAAAAAACGGCAGACACGTGAGTTTTGTGCATTTAGATAACAAAACGAGACAGTAGTTTCGGGAATATAATTTGTAATTACAAACAAGGTTCAAGGAGAAAACAATCATATGGCTATGCAATTGATTGAGGACATTTTAAAAGACAGAGGAGAAAGGATACAGGAAGGATTCAGTTCATCTGATGAGTATTGGGTACAAGCCATAGGTAATCAGAGACCACAACTCACTTTGTTAATAAATGGAAAAAATTTTCAGGTCTTTTGGATACAGGCGCGGATATTTCAGTCATAACTGCCAGCCAGTAGCCTTCTAAGTGGCCCAGAACACAGACCATTACAGAGTTACAAGGAATTGGTCAGACTAGAAATCCTGAACAGAATAGGAATGAACTGCATTGGAAAGATGAGGAAGGCCATGAAAGAACTTTTAGCCTTATATTATTCCTTATATACCTGTAAACTTATGGGGCCGAGATATTATGTCGAAAATGGGAGTATATTTATATTCTCCCAGCACGGCTGTTACTAACCAGATGTTTCAACAAGGATTATTACCTAATCAAGGTCTAGGCAAGAATAACGAAGGAAAGGTTGATCCTGTTGTACCAGGCAATAGGCTCAAAGAGCAGGATTAGGGTATTTTTAGGAGAGGTCACTGTAGGACCTGTACTCCATGCAGATCCAATAATATGGAATAACGATGAACCTGTATGGATAAATCA
>JAQHUG010000682.1:33444-50399 GCA_028555095.1 Dicrostonyx torquatus | reverse complement strand
TGCTAGACTAACATTCTACCATGCAGATGGGACCCAGGTTCCTCACGTGCCAGACTAACATTCATTATTCAAGATGGGACCCAGATTACATACGTGCCATCCTAACTTTAAATCATGGAGACAGGACCCAAGTTCCACACGTGCCAGACTAAAAATCAGTCATGGAGATGGGACGCTGGTTCTGTATTTGAAAGACTTACATTGCACCATGGAGATGGGACCCAGATTACAGGTGCCAGACTAATATTCCCACATGAAGATCGTACCCAGGTTCCAAACGTGCCAGGCAAACATTCCACGATGGAGATGGAACGCAGGTTCAGTACGTGCCAGACTAACATTCCACCATGCAGATGGGACCCAGGTTCTACATGTGCCAGACTAACATTCCAGTGTTGAGATGGGTCCCAGGATCCATACATGCTAGACAAACATTCCACCATGGAGATGATACCCAGGTTCCACACTTGTCAGACTAACATTCCACAATGGAGATAGGATGCAGTTTCCACACGTGCCAGACTAACATTCATTAATTGAGATGGGACCCAGGTTACGTTCATGCCAAATTAACTTTCAATCATAGAGAAGAGCCCCAGGTTCCACATGTGCCAGACTAACATTCCACCATTGCGATGGGTCCCAGGTTCTGCATGGCAGAATGACATTACACAATGGCGATGGGATGCAGTTTATGTACGTGCCAGACTAACATTCCACCATGGAGATAGGACCCAGGTTCTGTACCTGCCAGACTAACTTTCCACCATGGAGGAGGGACCCAGGTTCAACACGTGCCAGAATAACATTCCACCATGGAGAAGGGACCCTAGTTCTGTATTTGACAGACTAACATTCCACCATGGAGATAGGAACCAGGTTCTGTACGTACCAGAATAACTTTCCACCAAGGAGGATGGACCCAGGTCCAACATGTGCCAGAATAACATTCAACCATGGAGTTGGGACCCTGGTTCTGTATTTGACAGACTAACATTCCACCATGGAGATGGGACCCACGATCTGTACGTTCCAGGCTAACATTCCACTATGGAGATGGGACACAGGTTCTCTACGTGATAGACAAATATTCCGCCATGGAGATGGGACGCAGGTTCCGCATGTGCCAGATGAACATTTCGCTATGGAGATGGGACCCAGGTTCTGCACGTTGCAGACTAACATTCCACAATGGAGATGGGACCCAGGTTCTGTACCTTCCAGACTAACATCCACCATTGATATTGGACCCAGGTTACATATGTAACAGACTGACATTCCACCATGTAGATGGGACCCAGTTTTTGTATGTGCCAGACTAACATTTTACCATGGAGATGGGACCCAGGTTCCGTAGGTGCTCCACTAACGTTCCACCATGGAGATGGGACCCAGGTTCCATACGTGACAGACTAAAATTCCACCATGGAAATGGGACTCAGGTTCTGTTCATGCAGGACTAACATTCCACCATAGTGATGGGACCCAGTTTCCCTATGTGCCAGACGGACATTTTACCATGGAGATGTTACCCAGGTTTTGTATGGGCTAGCCTACCATTCCACCATGGAGATGGGACGCAAGTTCCGTACGTGATAGACTAATATTCAACCATTGACACAAGACCGAGGTTCCGTGTGCTAGACTGACATTCCTCCATGGAGATGGGATGCAAGTTCCATACATGCTAGACTAACATTCCACCATGGAGATGTGACCCATGTTTCATACGTTCCATACCCACATTCCACTATGGAGATGGGACCCAGGTTCCACACTTGCCAGAGTAACATTCCACCATTCAGATGGAACACAGGTTCTGTACGTGCCAGGCAAACATTCCCCCATGGAGATGGTACCTAGGGATGTACGTGCCAGATTAATATTCCACCATGGAGATATGACCCATGTTCCGCATGTGCCACACTAACATTTCAGCATGGCAAGGGGACCTAGGTGTCGCGTGCCAAACTAAGATTCCACGATGGAGATGGGACCCAGGTTCCATATGTGCAAGACTAACATTCCACCATGGTAATGGGACCCAGGTTCCGTAAGTGCCAGGCTAACATTCAACCATGGAGATGAAACCCAGGTTCCATACGAAACAGACTAACATTCCGCCATGGAGTTGGCACCCAAGTTCCACACATGCCAGACTAACATTTGACCATGGCGATGGGACACAGGTTCTGAATGCCAGACTAACATTGCACAAGGGAAATAGGACACAGTTTCTGTATGTGCCAGACTAACATTTGACCATGGAGATGGGACCCAGGGTCCATACTTGCCAGACTCACATTCCACTATGGAAATGGGACCCAGGTTCCTTGTGCAGGACTAATATTCCACAATGGAGATGGGATGCAGGTTCCGTACATGCTAGACAAAGATTCCACAATGGAGATGGGACCCAGGTTTTTTACGTGCCAGACCAACATACCACCATGGAGATGGGACCCAAGATCTGCACGTGCTAGATTAACATTCCACCATGTAGATGGGACTCAGGTTTTGTGCGTGCCAGACAACATTCTACCATGGAGATGGGAGGCAGATTCTGTACGGGCCAGACTAATATTCCACCATGGTGATGGGACACAGGTCCTGGAAATGCCTTACTAACATTCCACCATGGAGATGTGACCCAGGTCCTGTACGTGCCAGACTAAATTTCCAACATAGAAATGAGACCCAGTTTCCGTCACGTGCCAGACTAACATTCCACCATGTAGATGGTACCAAGGTTCTTTACATGCCAGACTAAAACTCCAACATAGAAATGAGACCCAAGTTCCACACATGCCGGAATAACATTCCACCATGGAGATGTGACTCAGGTTCTGCGTAGGAGACTAACATTCCACCATGGAGATGGAACCCAGGTTCAGTATGTGCTGGACTAACATTCCAACATGGTGATGGGACCCATGGTCCGTACATGCCAGACTAACATTACACCATGGAAATTGGACCCAGATTCTGTAAGTGCCAGAAACATTTCACCATGGAGATGGGTCCGAAGTTCCACACATGCCAGACTAACATTCCACTATGTAGATGGAACCCCGGATCCTCGTGCTAGACTAATATTCCTCCAAGGAGATGGGACCCAGGTTCCGTGTGAGAGACTAACTTTCCACCATGGGAATGGGACACAGGTTCCCTACATGCCACACAAACATTACACCATAGCGATGGGACCCAGGGTTTGCACGTCCCAGACTAATATTCCACCATGGAGATGAGACCCTGTTCCACACATGCCACACTAACAGCCAACCATCAAGATGGGACCCAAGTTATGTACATGCAAGACTAACATTTCAGCATGGAAATGGGACCCATGTTCCACATGTGCCAGATTAACATTCCACCATGCAGATGGGACCCAGGTTCTACACATGCCAGACTAACATGCCAACATGGCGATGGGACCCAGGTTCTGTGTGCCAGACTAACATTCCATGATGGAGATGGGACCCAGGTTACGTGTGCTAGACTAACATTTCCCCATGGAGAAGGGAAGTAGTTTCTGTACATGCTAGACGAACATTCCACCATGGAGATGGGACCCAGGGTTTGTACGTGCCAGACCAACATTCCACCATGGAGATGGGACACAGGTTCTGTATGTGCCAGACTAAGATTCCACCATGGAGATGGGACACAGGATCTGTACGTGCTAGACTAATATTCCACCATGTAGAAGGGACCCAGGATTTGTATGTGCCAGACTAACATTCTACCATGGAAATGGGACCCAGATTCTGTATGGGCAATACTAACATTCCACCATGGAGATGGGACACAGGTCCCAGACATGCCTTACTAACATTCCAGCATGGAGATGGGACCCAGGTTCTGCGTGCCAGAATGACATTACACAATGGCGATGGGACACAGTTTATGTACATGCCAGACTAACATTTAACCATGGAGAAGGGACCCAGGTTCCACACATGCCAGAAAAACATTCCACTATGGAGATGGTACCCAGTTTCCGTGTGGTAGACTAACATTCCACAATGGAGATGGGACCCAGGTTCTGTATGTGCCAGACATACTTTCCAAAATGGCAATGGGACCCAGGGTTTGTACGTGCCAAACTAAAATTCCAACATGTAGATGGGACCGACGTTCCATATTGGACAGATTAACATTCCACCATGGAGATGATACCCAGGTTCCACACGTGTCAGACTAACATTGCACCATGTAGATGAGACTGAAGTTCCGTACATGCTAGACTAACATTCCACCATGGAAATGGGACCCATGTTCCACACGTGCCAAACTAACATTCCACCATGGCAATGGGACCCAGGTTCCACCTGCCAAACTAACATTCCATGATGAAAATGTGTCTCAGGTTCCCTAAGTGTCAGACTAACAATCCACCATGGAGATGGGACCGAGGTTCAGTACGTGCCAGGCTAAAATTCCACCATGGAGATGAAACCCAGATTCCATATGTATCAGACTAACATTCCGCCATGGAGATGGGACCCAGGTTCCACATGTGACAGACTAACATTCCACCATAGCGATGGCACTCAGGTTCTGCATGCCAGACTAACATTCCACGAGGGAGATGGGACACAGTATCTGTATGTGCCAGATTAACATTCCACCATGTAGATGGGACCCAAGATCCACACGTGTCAGACACACATACCACTATGGAGATGGGAACCATGTTCCTCCTGCCAGACTAACATTACACCATTGAGATGGGACTCAGGTACCGAGTGCCAGACTAACATTCCACCATGGACATGGGACCCAGGAGCTGTACACGGCAGACTAACATTCCACCATGGAGACGGGATCAAGGTACCGCGTTCCAGACTAACATTCCACCATGGAGATTAGACTCAGGTTCCGTTTGCTATACTAAAATTCCACGATGGAGATGGGACCCAGGTTCCACACATGCCAGACTAACATTCTGCCATGGAGATTGGACCCAGATTCTGTATCTGCCATGGAAATGGGTCCGAGGTTCCACATGTGCCAGACTAACATTCCACTATGTAGATGGGACCCCGTTTCCATGTGCTAGACTAATATTCCTTCATGGAGATTGCACCCAGGTTCCGTGTGTGAGACTAACTTTCCACCATGGTGATGGGACCCAGGTTCCGTACGTGGCAGACAAACATTCCACCATGGCGATGTGACCCAGGGTTTGTATGTGCCAGACTAATATTCACCATGGGTATGGGACCGAGGTTCTCTATTTGCCAGACTAATTTTCCACCATCGAGATGGGACCCAACATCCATAAATCCTAGACTAACAGTCCACCATGGAAATGGGACCCATGTTCTGCATGTGCCAGAGGGGACTCAGGTTCTTCCTGCCAGAATAACATTCCACCATGGAGATGGGACTCAGGTTCCGTACGTGCCAGGCTAACTTTCCAGC
This sequence comes from Dicrostonyx torquatus, assembly GCA_028555095.1. Classification (NCBI taxonomy): domain Eukaryota; kingdom Metazoa; phylum Chordata; class Mammalia; order Rodentia; family Cricetidae; genus Dicrostonyx; species Dicrostonyx torquatus. The sequence continues at coordinate 44,966 of JAQHUG010000682.1, read as the reverse complement.
ATGGAGATGATCCCAGGTTCTGTACGTAACAGACTAACATTCTGCCATGGAGTTGGGACCCAGGTTCTACACCTGCCAAACTAACATTCCACCATGGTGATGGGTTCCAGAATCCACACGTGTCAGACTCACATTCCACTTTGGAGATGGGAACCAGGTTACATTTGCTAGACTAACATTCCACCATGGAGATGGGACCCAGGTTCTGAATGTAACTGACTCACATTCTACCATGTATATGGAACCCATGTTCCACAGGTACCAGACTAATATTCTATTATGGAGATGGGAACCAGGTACTGTACGTGCTCGACTAACATTCCACCATGGAGATGGGACCCAGTTTCTGCAAGTACCAGACTAACATTAAATGATGGCTATGGGACACAGGTTCTATACATGCCAAACTAGCATTCCACCATTTTGATAAGACCCTGATTGCACAAGTGCCAGACTAACATTACATCATGGCCATGGGACCCAAATTCCGTTCATGATAGACTAATATTCCACCATGGAAATGGGACCCAGGTTCCACACAGGCCAAACTAACATTCTACCATGGCGATAGGACCCAGGTTCCGTGTGCCAGGCTAACATTCCACGATGGAAATGGAACACAGGTTCTGTAAGTGCCAGCCTAATATTCCACCATGGAGATGGGACCCAGGTTCTGTATTTGACAGACTAACATTCCATCATGGAGATGAGACCCTCGTTCCAGACGTGCCAGACTAACATTCCACCATGGAGGTGGGACGCAAGTTCCGTACATGTTAGACAAACATTCCACCATTGAAATGGGACTCATGTTCCGCACGTGCCAGACTAAAACTCTACCATGGTGATGGGACCCAGGTTCCGCTTGCCAACTAACATTGCATGATGGAGATGGGACTCAGGTTCCGTATGTGCAAGACTAACATTCCACCATGAAGATGGGTCCCAGATACCATACGTACCAGGCTAACATTCCACCATGGAGATGGGACGCATGTTCTATATGTGTCAGACTAACATTCCACCGTGGAGATGAGACCCAGGTTCCACAAATGCTAGAATAACATTCCAGTATGAAGATGGGACCCAGGTTCCGTGTGCTAGAATAACATTCCACCATGGAGATGGGACGCAGGTTCCATATATGCTAGACTAATATTCCACAATAGAGATGGGACTCCGGGTCTGTATGTGCCGGACTAACATTCCACCATAGAGATGGGACCCATTTCCACACGTGTCAGACTAACATTCCACCATTGAGATGGTACCCAGGATCCACATATGCCACACTTACATTCCACCATGTAGATGGGACGCAGGTTCTGTATGTGCCAGATTAACATTCCACCATGAGATGGGACCCAGGTTCCACACGTGCCAAACTAACATTCCACTAGGGAGATCGGGCCCAGGTTCCTTGTGCTAGATGAACATTCCACCATGGAGATGGAACCCACGTTTTGTACGTGCCAGACAAACATTCCACCGTAGAGATGGGACCCAGGTTCTGTATGTGCTGGACTAACATTCCACTATGGTGATGGGACCCAGGTTCTGCATGCCAACTAATATTCCACCATGGAGATGGGACCAGGGTTCCATACGTGCTAGACAAACTTTCCACCACAGAGATGGGACCCAGGTTCCACACATGCCAGACTCTCATTCCACCATTGAGATGGGACCCAAGTTCCATACGTGCCAGACTAACATTCCATCATGGAGATGGGACCCAGGTTCCAGACGTGCCAGACTAACATTCCTCCAAGGAGATTGGACCCAGATTGCACATGTGCCAGGCAAACATTCCACGATGTAAATGGGATGCAGGTTCTATACGTGCCAGACTAACATTCCTCCATGGAGATGGGACACAGGATTCACAAATGCTAGACTAACATTCCACTATTCAGATGGGTCCCAGGTTCCATACATGCTGGACAGACATTGCACCATGGAGATGTTACCCAGTTTCTGTACGTGCCGGACTAACATTCCACCATGGTGATGGGGCCCATGATCTGTATGTGCTAGATTAACATTCCACCATGGAATGGGACCCAGATTCCTCGGATGCCAGACTAACATTCCACTATGGAGATGGGACCCTGGTTCTCTTTTGATAGACTAACATTCCAACATGGAGATGGGACCCAGGTACCAAGTGCTAGACTAATTTCCACCATGGAGATGGGACCCAGGTTCAACACGTGCCAGACTAACATTCCACCATGGAGACGGGACCCAGGTGCTGTACATGGCAGACTAACATTCCACCATGGAGAAGGGACCCAGGTTCTGTGTGCTATACTAATATTACACGATGGAGATGGGATGCAGGTTCTGTACGTGCCATACTAACATTCAATCATTGAGAAGGGACCCAGGTTACACAAATGCCAGACTAATATTCCAATATGGAGATGGTACCCAAGTTCTGTACATGCCAGAATAACATTCGACCAGGGTGATGGGAAGCAGATTCCTCCGTGCCTGACTAACATTACACCATGGAGATGGGATGCAGGTTCTGTCCGTGCCACACTAATATTCCACCATGGAGATGGAACCCAGGTTCCACACATGCCAGACTAAAATTCTGCTATAGAGATGGGACCCAGCATCTGTACGTGCTAGACTAACATTCCACCATGGAGATGGGAACCAGCTTTTGTACGGGCAAAACTTACATTCCTCCATGGAGATGGGACACAGGTCCCAGACATGCCTTACTAACATTGCAACATGGAGTTGGGACCCAGGTTCCATACTGCCAGACTAACATTCCAACATAGAAATGAGACCCAGGTTCTACACGTGCCAGACTAATATTCCACCATGGAGATGGAACCAAGGTTTTGAATGTCAGACTAACATTACATTATGGCGATGGAACCCAAGTTCCTATGTGCTGGACTAACATTCCACCACGGTGATGGACCCAGGTTCCGTACATGCCAGACTAATATTCCACCTTGGAGATGGGTCCGTGGTTCTACACGTGCCAGACTAATATTCCACTATGTAGATGGGACCGCGGTTCCGCGTGCTAGACTAATATTCCTCCATGGATATTGCACCCAGGTTCCGTGTGTGAGACTAACTTTCCACCATGGTGATGGTACCCAGGTTCCGTACGTGCCAGACAAATATTCCACCATGGCGATGGGACCCAGGGTTTGTACGTGCCAGACTATTATGCACCATGGAAATGGGACAAAGGTTTCGTATTTGACAGACTAACTTTCTACCATCGAGATAGGACCCAAGTTCCGTACATGCCAGACTAACATTCCACCATGGTGATGGGTCCCAGGTTCTGCCTGCCAGACTACAATTCCACCATGGAGTTGGGACCCAGGTTCCTTACGTGCCCTACTAACATTCTAACAAGGAGATGAAACCCAGGTTCTATACATAACAGACTAACATTCCGCCATGGAGTTGGGACCCAGGTTCCACACCTTCCAGACTAAAATTCCACCATGCCAATGGGACCCAGGTTCTGCATGCCAGACTAACATTTACCATGTAAATGGGACCGAGGTTCCGTATTTGACAGACTAACTTTCTACCATCGAGATGGGACCCAAGTTCCGTACATGCTAGACTAACATTCACCAAGGAAATAGGACCCAGGTTTTTACTTGCCAGACTAACATTCCACCATGGAGACGGGACCAAGGTCTGCGTGCCAGACTAACATTCCACCATGGAGATGGGACCGCGATCCGTGTGCCAGACTATCATTCTGTCCATGCAATACTAACAATCCACAATGGAGATGGGACACATTTTCTGCACGTGCCAAACTAACATTCTGCCATTGAGATGGGACCCAGAATCCACATGTGTCAGACTCACATTAAACTATGGAGATGGGAACATGTTACATGTGCTAGACTAACATTCCACCATGGAGATGGGACCCAGGTTATGTACGTGCCAGAACAATATTCCGCCACGGAGATGGGACCCAGGTTCTGTATGTGCCAGACTAACATTCCATCATGGGGATAGGACCCAGGTTCCACACGTGCCAGACTAACATTCCACCATTCAGATGAAACCCAGGTTCTGTACGTGCCAAACATTCCACCATGGAGATGGGAATCAAGTTCTGTATGTGCTAAGACTGATATTACACCATGGAGATGGGACCCAGGATCAGTACTTGCTAGACTAACATTGCACTATGGTGATGGGAACCAGCTTCTGTACATGCTAGTGTATCATTCCACCATGGAGATGGGACCTAGATTCTGTACGTAACAGACACTCATATTCCACTATGTAGATGGGACCCAGTTTCCACACATGCCTACTAACATTACACCATGGAGATGGAAACCAGGTTCTCTACGTGCTAGACTAACATTCCACCATGGAGATGAGACCCAGTTTTTGTACATGCAAGAATATCATTCCAGCATGTAAATTGGACCCAGGTTCTATACGAGCCAGACTAACATGCCAGCATAGAGATGAAACCCAAGTTCTGCACGTGCCAGACAAACATTCCACCATGGAGATGGGACCCAGGTTATGTACGTGCCAATCTATCATACCCCCATACAGATGGGACTGAGGTTCCATATTTGACAGACTAACATTCCACCATGGCAATGGGACACAGGTTTCGCGTGCCAAACTAACATTCCATGATGGAGATGGGACCCAGGTTCCGTATGTTCCAGACTAACATTCCAACATGGAGATTGGACCCAGGATCTGTACATGCCAGGCTAACATTCCACCATGGAGATGGCACACAGGTTCCACACATGCCAGACTAAAATTCCACGATGGCGATGGGAACCAGGTTCCAAATGCCAGACTAACATTCCATGGTGGAGATGGGACGCAGGTTTTCTAAGTGCCAGACTAACTTTCCACCATGGAGATGGGACCCAGGATCCACATGTGCCAGACTCACATTCCACTATGGAGATGCTACCCAGGTTACATGTGCTAGACTAACATTCCAACATAGAAATGAGACTCAGATTCCACATGTTCCAGACTAATATTCCACCATATCAATGGGACCCAGATTCTGTACGGGCCAGACTAATGTTCCTCCAAGGAGATCAGACACAGGTCCCGGACATGCCTTACTAACATTCCACCATGGATATTGGACCCAGGTTCTGTATGTGCTAGACTAACATTCCAGCATAGAAATGAGACTCAGGATCCACACGTGCAGGAAAAATATTCCACCAAGGAAATGGGACCCAGGTTCCGTGTGCCAGACTAACATTCCACCATAGAGATGAAACCCAGGTTCCGTATGTGCTGGACTAACATTCCACCAAGGTGATGGGACTCAGGTTCCATACATGGCAGACTAACATTCCATCATGGAGATTGGACCCAGATTCTGTACATGCCAGACTAACATTCCACCATGGAGATTGGACCCAAGTTCCACACATGCCAGACTAACATTCCACTATAGAGATGGTACCCAGGTGCCGCACGTGCCTGACTAATATTCCACTATAGTGATGGGACCCCAGAACTGTATTTGCTAGACTAACATTCCATCATGGAGATGGGACCCTGGTTCCATATGTGCCAGAATATCATTTACCATGGTGATGGGACCCAGGTTCTGTACGTGACGGACTAACATTCCACAATGGAGATAGGACCCAGGGTCTTCACGTGCCAGGCAAACATTCCACGATAGAGATGGGAAGCAGGTTCTGTATGTGCCAGATTAACATTCCACCATGGAGATGGTACCCAGGATCTGTACATGCCAAACTAACTTTCCACCATTGTAAAGGGACCAACAATCTGTACATGCTAGACTAACATTCCACCATGGAGATGAGACCCAGGTTGAACACGTTCCAGACTAACATTCCATCATGGAGATGGGACCCAGGTTCCACACGTGCCAGAATAACATTCCACCGTGGAGATGGGACCCAGTTCCGTAGTGCCAGACTAACATTCCACCACAGAGATAGGACCAGCTTCCACACTTGCCATACTAACATTCTACCATGGAGATGGACCTAGGTACCATATTGCCAGACTATTATTTTAGCATAGAGATATGACCCAGGTTCCTTACGTGCTAAGATGATGGCACCCACGATCTGTACATGCTAGTCTAACATTGCATCACGGAGATGGAACCCAGGTTCCACCCATGCCAAACACACATTTCTCCATGGAGATGGGACTCAGGTTCCCTATGTGCCAGACTAACATTCCAGCATGGAGGTCGGTACCAGGTTCACTATGGGCCAGACTAGCATTCCACCATGGAGATGGGAACCACTATCTCGACGTGCCAGACTAATATTCCACCATGGAGATGGGACCCAGTTTCCACATGTGCCAGACAAATGTTCAACCATGGAGATGGGACACAGGTTCTGTACCTACCAGACTAACATTCCACCATGGAGATGGGACCCAGGTTCAATATGTGCCAGACTAATATTTTACAATGGAGATGGGACCCAGGTTCCGTACGTGCTAGACTAACATTCCACCATGGGACGGAACTCAGGATTTGTATGTAACAGACAAACAATCAACCATGAAGATGGAACCAAGGTTCGCTCTGGGCCAGACTAACGTTTTACCATGGAAATGGGACCCAGGTTCCATACGTGCCAGACTAATGTTCCACCATGGAGATGAGTCCAACTTTCTGTAAGTAACACACTAACATTCTACCATGGAGATGGTACCCAGGTTCTGTACGTGCCGGCCTAGCATTCCACCATGGAGATGGAAGCCAGGATACGTATGTGCCAGACTAACATTTTATCATGGAGATGGTACCCAGGTTCTGTCCGTGCCAGACAAACATTCGACCATAGAGATAGGACCCAGGTTACACATGTGCCAGTCAAACATTCCATGATGGAGACGGGATGCAGGTTCTGTACGTGAAAGACTAACATTCCACCATGGAGATGGGACCCAAGTTCCACACATGCAAGACTAAAATTCCACTATTCAGATCGGTCCCAGGTTCCGTACATGCTAGACTAACATTCCACCAAGGAGATGGTACCCAGGTTCTGTATGTTCTGAACTAACATTCCACCATGGTGATGAGACCCATGATCTCTCATGCTAGACTAACATTCTACCATGGAGATGGGACCAAGGTTCCACCACTGCCAGACAAACATTTCACCATGGAAATGGGACTCAGGTTTCATATGTGCAAGACTAACATTCCAGCATCGAGATGTGTACCAGGTCTCCTATGTGCCAGACTAACATTTCACCATGGAGATGGGATCCAGGTTCTGTACCTGCCAGACTAACATTCCACCATGAAGATGAGACCCAGGTTCAACACGTGCCAGACTAACATTCCACCATGGTGACGGGACCCATGATCTGTACGTGCTAGACTAACATTCCTCCATGGAGATGGCACCGAGGTTCCATACGTGCCAGTCTAACATTCCACCATGGAGATGAGTCCCAGGTTTAACACGTGCCAGACTAACATTTTATAATGGAGATGGGACCATGGTTCCGTATTTGACAGACTAAAATTCCACCTTGGAAATGAGACCCCTGTTCCACACGTGCCAGAAAAACATTCCACCATGGAGATGGGGCCCACAATCTGTACGTGCTAGACTAACTTTCCAACATGGAGATGAGAACCACGTCCTCACACGCCAGACAAACATTCTACCATGGAGATGGAACCGAGGTTCCAAACATGCCAGACTAATATTCCACCATGGAGATTGGACCAATGTACTGTACTTGCCAGATTAATATTCTACCATGAAGATGGGAACAAGGTTTCAAACGTGTCAGACTAACATTCCATCATGGAGATGCGACGAAGTTTCCATACGTGACAGACTAAAGTTTCACCATGGCGATGGGACCCAAGTCTGTACGTGCCAGAACAACATTCTACCATGGAGATGTGACCCAGGTTCAGTACGTGCCAGACTAACATTCCAACATGGAGATGGGACCCATGTTCTCTACGTACCAGACAAGGATTCCACCATGTTGATGGGACCCAGGTTCTGTACGTACCAGATGAAAATTCCACCATGGAAATGGGAACCAGGTTCTGTGTGCTATACTAACATTCCACCATAAACATGGAACGCAGGTTATGTACTTGCCAGACAATCATTCCTCCTTGGAGATGGGACCCAGGTTCTGTACGTGCTAGACTAACATTCCAACATAGAGATGGGACCCAGGTTCCTCACATGCCAGACTAAAATTCCACTATGTAGATGGGACCCAGATTCTGTGTGCTATACTAACATTGCACCATGGAGATGGGACCTTGGATCACTATTTGACAGACTAACATTCCACCATGGAAATGGGACCCAGGTACTGCATGCCAGACTAACCTTCCACCATGGATATAGGATCCAGTTTCCATACATGCCAGACTAAAATTCCACCATGGAGATGGGACCCATGTTCTGTACATGCCATACTAACATTCCACCATGGAGATGGGACCCAGGTTCCGTGTGCTATACTAACATTTATGAAGGAGATGGGACTCAGGTTCTGTATGTGACATACTAATATTTCTGCATGGAGATGAGACCTAGGTTCCGTGTGCTAGACTAACATTTATGAAGGAGATGGGACTCAGGTTCTGTACGTGACAGACTAATAATCCTCCATGGAGATGGGACCCAGGTATCACACTTGCCACATTAAAATTCTATCATGTTGATGGGACACAGGTTCCGCAGGTGACAGAGTAACATTACACCATGGAGATGGGACCCAGGTTATGTATATGCCAGACCAACATTCCAACATGGATATGGGACCCAAGTTCCAAGTGCCAGGCTAACATTCCACTTTGGAGATGGGTCCCAGATTATGTACGTGCCAGAATAACATTCCAATATGGATATGAGTCCCAGGTTCCGCATACCAGACTAACGTTCTACCATGGAGATGGGGCCAGGTTCTGTCCGTGCCAGACTAACATTCCACCAAGGAGATAGGACTCAGGTTCCGTACGTAACAGACTAATATTCTACCATGGAGATATGACCCAGGATCCGTTTGTAACTGACTAACAATTCACCATGGAGATGGACACAGGTTGCAGACATGGCAGACTAACACATCACACTTGAGATGGGGCCCACAAACGGTACATGCTAGACTAACATTCCACCATGGAGATGAAACCCAGGTTCCACACGTGCCAGACAAACATTCCACCATGGAGATGTAACACAGATTCCGGACTTGCCAGACTAATATTCCAACATGGAGATTGGACCCATGTTCTGTACGTGCCAGACTAACATTCCACCATGAAGATGAAACCCAGGTTCCACACATGCCAGACTAACATTTCACCATGGCGATGGGACCCAAGTCTGTATGTGACAGACTAACATTCCACCATGGAGATGGGACCCAGTTTTTACACATGCCAGACTAACATACCACCATGGAGATGTGACCCAGTTTCTGTACGTGCCAGACTAACATTCCAACATGTAGATGGCACCCAGTTTCGACACATGCCAGACAAGCATTCTACCATGGAGATGGGCCCAAGATTCATCGTGCCAGACTAACATACCACCATGGAGATGGGACCCAGGTTCTGCATGCCAGACTAACATTGCTGCATGGAGATGTGACCCAGGTCCCGTACATGCCAGAGAAGCATTCAACCAAAGATATGGGAACCAGGTTCCATACGTGGCAGACTGATATTTCACCATGGAGATAGGAAGCAGCTTCCACGCGTGCCAGACCAACATTCCACCAAGGAGATGAGACCCAGGTTCCAAACGTTCCAGATTAATATTCCAACATGGAGACGGGACTCTGGTTCTGTATTTGACAGACGAGCGTTCCACAATGCAGATGGGACCCAGGTTCTGCGTGCCAGACAAACATTCCACCATGGAGATGGGACCCAGGTTCTGTACGTGCCAGACCAACATTCCACCATGGAGATGGGGCCCACAAGCTGTACGTGCTAGAATAAAATTCCACCATGGAGATGGGACCCAGGTTCCACACGTGCCAGACTAACATTCCACCATGGAGATGGGACCCAGGTTCCGTACATGCCAGACTATCATTTCACTATGGAGATGGGACCCAAGGTCCGTACATGCCAGACTAACATCCCACCAGGGAGATGGTACACTGGTTCCTTGTACTATACTACCTTTACTCTATGGAGATGGGACGGAGTTTCTATACATGCCAGATAAACATTCGAACATGGAGATGGGACCCACCTGACACCAACTTTCTGTACATGCCAGACTAACATTACACCATGGAGATGGGACCCAGGTAACATACATGCTAGACTAACATTCCACCGTGAAGATGGTACATAGGTTCTGTACATGCCAGACTAACATTCCACCATGGAGATGGGACCCAACCTCCGTATGTGCCAGACTAACATTCCACCATGGAGATGGGACCCAGGTTCCACTCATGCCAGACAAACATTCCACCATGGAGATGGAACTCAGGTTCTGTATTTGCCAGACTAGTGTTCCACCATGGAGTTGGGACTCAGATTCCATACATGCTAGACTAACATTCCACCATGAATATGGAACTCAGGTTAAGTTTGTGCTAGACTAACATTCCACCATGGAGATGGGACCCTAGTTCTATATTTGACAGACTAATATTCCACCATGGAGATGGGACCCAGATTCTATTTGTGCCAAACTAACTTTCCACCAAGGATTTGGGACCCACGTTCCGCATGTGCCATACTAACATTACACCAGGAGATGGGACCCAGGGTCCGTAGGTGCCAGACTAACATTCATTTATCGAGATGGGATCCAGGTTCGTAAATGATAAACTAACTTTCAACCATGGAGAAGGGAGACAGATTCCACACGTGCCAGACTAACATTCAAACATGGAGATGGGACACTTGTTCTCTCTTTGACAGACTAACATACCACCATTTACAGGGGACACAGGTTACACGTGCCAGACTAACTTGCCACCATGGAGATAGTACCCAGTTTCTGTATGTGCCTGACAAATATTCCACCATGGAGATGGGACACGCGTTCCGTACGTAACAGACTAACATTGACCCATGTATTTGTGACCCAGGTTGCATACATGCCAGACTAACATTCCAACATAGAGATGAGACAGGTGCCAGATTAATATTACAACACAGAGATGGGAGCCAGGTAACGTACGTGCCGGACTATCATTCCACCATGAAGATAGCACCCAGGTTCCACACATGCCAGACTAACATTCCACCATGGAGATATACCCAGGTTCCGTATGTGCCAGACTATCATATTACCATGGAGATGTTACCCAGGTTCCGTACGTGCCAGACTAACATTCCACCATGGAGATAGGACCCAGTTTCCACAAGTGCCAGGCAAATATTCCAGGATAGAGATGGGACACAGATTCTGCACGTGCCAGACTAACATTCCACCATGGAGATGGTACCGATGTTTCACACTTGCCAGACTAACATTCCACCATGGAGATGG
>JAQHUG010000681.1:181067-196812 GCA_028555095.1 Dicrostonyx torquatus | reverse complement strand
AAAGAAAGAAAGAAAAGCATTAAAACTGGGCTCTCTTTTTCCTCTCTTGGTTTTTCTTTCTTGTGAATTACTCCTCGGGATTTTGGTTTTGTTCTGCGCATTGGTGCATTGGTGCCTGTAGTGTGTTAGTGTGGTGTGTCCGAGCCCTGTGCAAACCAGTTGTTCCTCCCTGAATCTCGGCGGGTTTTCTAACAACTTCTGGTGTAAGCTGTGGTTCACTCTATTCATAACGACTATCAGTAAGTACTTTGAGAAGTGGTTGTCATGTGACCATTCCTTTTCCTTCGGGAAAACAAAATAGTAACATTGGGCGTCCAAGGAGGACCCTTTGATGGGTCTGCATTTTATCTAACGTATTCTCATGACGATCAAACTGCCCTTCTGCTCTTGCTCTGAGTCCTAATCGTGTTTAGCTCCTGAGAATGATTATCCACAGCCAGAGGAACGGGAGTTAGTTAAAGGAATGTCACAGCCACATGCATTTCATTCCCACTTTCTCCGCATATTTCTGGTTTTCAGGCTTTTTGCTTCAAAAAATTTGCCTTGGTCTATAGTCCACGTCGAGCCAGAATTATCTACTTCGTTAATTGTGTTCTAAGCTAGACAGTCAGAAGTTGCTTAATATCCTCAGTGGATCATTAAGAAGTTGCTTTGCTTACTCAGGGCAGATGGTAAGAGTAAACTTAGGAAATATTCACAGATACATGATATCAGATGAAAATGCTTCAAAAGTAAAGATTTTAAAGAATATAATAGCAAATCCTTTCCCCAATTTTTCCTTAGTTCACCATTAATTCAACAGTCCTTGAAGCTGGATTCTGGGGACTAAGGTCTGACAGCTCTTCCTTGATCAAAGGCATTCATTCCCTGCCTGCAGCATGCAGCCGCTATCCAACGTAACTGTATGCCAGCCCGCCTTTTCTCCCCGTACTAAGGATGGCGCCCTGACTAGCATCGCTGGCACAAGCTGGGAGCTTGTTTGAGATGCTGGCTCTCGGACCCCATTCCAGCTCTCAGAACTCAGAACGCCCATTCTAACAAGCCCCACAGTGACTTCCATGTGCGTTCAATTTGGGAAGCACAGGCCTGGCTCCCTAGACGCTTGTAAACATTTGAAGTGTAGCCCTGATCTGGTCCACGTGCGTCTCATTCCTAAGGCAAACAGCGTGCTACTTGGTGAAGCAGGCACGGCGCCGAAATCTTGGAATACTTCCTTTGAACTGGGGAAGGCGAGCGAAGATTGAAAACCACTGTAGTTTCTGTGGCAACAACATCTAGGAGACTAATTGCTGCAGGGTGTTAAAAAGAATTTCCCGGGAAGCAGGTGGAGCTAACACAGTAAGGATAAAGAGAGGTATAAAAATATTTCCTGGGGGATGATGAAGGATTCACGGTGTATTTAGTAGAAAGCCAGCCGTTACGTATAAAAAGGGAATCTTATCCTCTACAGGAAACTAAAGAGAATGGAGGAATTATCCATGAAGTAAGGGAGACAGCTTACACTCAGATCAACATATACTAAGCTATAAAGAGAGCGATGAGGAAAATCATAAACATACGTCTTTCATATTTCAGGCTTAATTAAAATACACAGAAGAAACAATGCTATGATTAACAGTGTGTAATGTAAAAATTCACAACCTGGGCACTGTTGTCAGATGGAAAACGCTTCTAATTTCAAGGCTGGGGCAACACCTCAATCTCCAGAGTACTCGCCATGAGAGCACAAGGACTTGGGTTTGATACCCAAAATGCACATATAACTCAGGGTGGGGGCAGCACAGTGGTGTGCACTTGGGATATAGGACTTGGAAAACAAAGACAGCCTGTTCCCTGGAGCTCATTGGTAGCCAGCTTAGTCTCCTGGGTGAGTTCTAGATCAGTGAGAGACCCGTTTTAGACAACAAAGTGGATGGTTACTGAGAAATATCTGAGGTTGTTCCCTGGCTTCTATACTCGGACACTCACACATGCATGTACAGACACAAACAGACACATACACACACACACGTGTACACACACACACACACATAGGAATAGTCTTCTTAGGACACACGTAACATATAACGTCTGACTAGTCTATAGATATGTTTATCTACAGAGTCAAGTACCCAGCTCTATATGAGGCAGGTCAGGGCTCTGTGGGTTCTTTTTTTAATGCTACAACACATCTGAGCCAATCTCTGCAAACCTGCTTCTGTCTGAGCCAAGTACCTACTGAGACACAGTGGTCTCCATAATATTATCTCAGTTATCAAGTGCTGAGTCCCTCAATTGAGAGACCATATTTTGCCTGAAAGTTAAAGCCCTTAACTAAGTCAGTTGAGGACCTGAGTACAGTCCCTGGATCTCACATGGGAAAGGGAGGACCAACTCCTAAAAGTTGTCAGTGTGGCCCATGCACTCCTGCACACACACACACACACACACACACACATTGACTCCTACAGTTCGACAAACACACACATGCACAGACATGCACACACACAGACAGTAATTCCTACAATCACACAAACACACACATGCACAGACATGCACACACACAGTAATTCCTACAATCACACAAACACACACATGAACAGGCATGCATACACACACACATTGACTCCTACAGTTCGACAAACACACACATGCACAGACATGCACACACACAGATAGTAATTCCTACAATCACACATGCACAGGCATGCATACACACATACTGATTCCTACTAAACACCTACCAGTGTGGTACAAAGAGGGGTAACACATTGATAACACAAGATAACACATTATCTTAGTAGATAATGATTCTAGGGTAAATTATTTCATCAAATCCCTTAAGTAACTAAGCTCGGCAAATAACTTAGGTAGAGCATTTGGGAGCAGGTCCTGGGCCCTGAGTTTAGTCTCCTACACTGTAAAATCTCTAACAGTCACTCAGGAGGGGATCTGGGATTAGTAGCATTGTTTGTGACGAGGCAACAGAATTCCAAACTTCAAAGTAAACGTTTTCTTAAAATTGCAAGCTAATCGAGTCATTTTTACAGAAATTACTTTTATTAACTCTGAGCATGCCTTGGAAGGAAAGTTTCCTTGAGTTCCTTTTCTGTTTCAGAGAAATGAGATTTGAAGTTCTGCTACTTCTGAATTACAAATCTAATAATGGAATATATTCCTGAAATGTTATGGCAACAAGGAGGGGCTCACCGGTCCGGTTTCCCTTCCTGTTGGAGGGGGAACAGAGGGCGCCTTCCTCCCTTGTGAATGGCTTCTGGTCAGAGAGATGGCCCTGTGCACTCTGCAGTTTGATGTCCAGGTTCTCCTGACGAAGAATGTTCCAGCCCCCGTGACCTAGCACCCGTCACGCTCCTAGCGCCCCGTCACGCTTCACCATGACAGACCCCTTCCCTACTCCTCCTCTGCTTAATAGCAGTCTCTTGTGACAGTTTTATTTAAGACACACAAGTTTAATAAAGGCCAAAATACACACAGATTACTATACCAGAGAGAGCTCCTCCGAAGAAGCAGGCAGGTTGGTGATCCGCGCAGAGAGAGCTTTCCACGTGGTCCTATCATTTTTATACCTCTCTTGGGACCTGGTGATCCAGCCCCATTAATTAATTAAGGGGCGGAATAATTAGCTAATGGCGGGGCGTGGCTATAAGCCGAAATGGTCAAGACCACACCCCTTCAGTCTCTGATTTCTCATTTTTTATGGACAATCATGAGACAAACACCCATTATTTAAGGTACTGAAAAACTGCAGGAGCTGTACCTCACAACACCTAATCCTTCTGCTAGGGTGACATTCTAGAACTGTAGGTGTTGTTGGAGGAAATGAAGTTCCCCAAAGAGCCACGGTGGAATCTAACCTAACTGGATTTAGACTTTGAAAGAGGCCCGTGTTCGCCAGTGATAACGGCAGTGGGATCTCAGAGGACCTCAGCTCTCAAGGTTCGTTTTTCTCTTGTTGGATGTTCATCTGACCGGAAAGTGCAGCCTTTCCCGGTGCCCTTGTTTCCTAGAGGACAGATCATGGTCTTAGAGAGGAAGGCTGGGAATTGTCTTGTCCTTTTAAATCCATCTTACTTTACTCCACTGAGTTTCTTCTCTATTGTTTCACAAAGACGCAAAAGTTGAATGTAAGACTTCGCGTCCTGCGCATCAATGAGCATCCTAAGATAACTCTCAAAAGGCAGCCGTGTTCTGAGTTCTCTTGCGGATCTGAAATTTCAGTTCCTTGCACGCTTACCCTTTGAAGGTTTAAACAAATCAATGGCAAACAAAAGGACAGCCACTTAGTCTACAAAACCGCAGATCAAAAACAGATGCTGGAAGTGAAGGAGTTGATAGCATCCCTAAGCACAGCAAAGTGTCCGCGATTCTTCTCGAAGAATCATCCATGAATAACAGAACTATGTTGCTGTTTTCTTTATTGGATCTGTCTAACTAACTGCACTGCCCATCGAAGGCTCACGGGTGTGCACTGCCCAGCACAGCACACGCTGCATTCTCTTAGAGCTGCTAAGTGAGTGTAATATTTTTTCTTTATTGTTAAAAGAAAAATTTACATTTCCTCCCCTTCTCCCAGTCCCCTCCCGCTCCCCCACTACCTCTCCTCCCTCCCCCTGCTTCCTTAAGATGGGGCAGGATACCCTGCCCTGTGGGAAGCCCAAGGCCCCCCCCTCCATCCTGGTCTAGGAAGATGTGCATCCATATAGAATAAGTTCCCAAAAAGCCAATACATGCAGAAGAGCTAGGTCCCAGTGCCATTATCATTGGCTTCTCAGTCAGTCCCCACTGGCAGTCACATTCAGAGAGTCCGGTTTGGTCATATGCTCATTCAGTCCTGGTCCAGCTGGATTTGATGAGCTCCCAATAGATCAAGCACACTGTCTCTGTTGATGGGCCAGTCCCTCGCGGTTCTGACTTCCTTGCTCATCTTCTCCCACCTTCTGCTCTTCGACTGGACCTTGGTAGCACGATCCCTTGCTCTGGTGTGACTGCGGGTCTCTGACTCTATCTCCATCCATCAGGTGAAATTTCTATGGTGATGATCAAGATATTCATCAATGTAACTATGGGACAAGGCTGGTTCAGGGACCCTCTCCTCTGCTGCCCAAGTACCTAGCTGGGGACATCCCTGGGAACAGCTGGGATCCCCTCTAGAGACAAGTCTCTTGCGAATCTTAAAATGACTCCTGTTAATGTAGATATCTTATTCCCTTCTCCAATATCCTATTTTAAAAAGTAAAACTGACTTTATTAAAATCTTCACCACTAGAGGGCATGCTACTTCCATTTTGAAATCTTGGTCGCTTTTTCTTCCTTCCTTCTTTCCTTCCTTCCTTTCTTCCCTTTTAAGCCACTATAAAATTTGCAAAGATGAGTAAATCATTTAAAAATATTCAGAGCACATGTCTTCCTCTGCAATACATAATACTTTTGCAATGCCTGCATATTTTAGAGCACCGCATTCTGCAGTTATACTGAATAAACCAAATATAAGTGAATCAATAGAACGCATAGTCTTGCTTAAAAATAGTCAAGTGATAGAAATTACACAGGAGAAGCAAATATTATGTATTTTATAGTGTTTCCCCGTTTGGTTGTATTTGCTGAGAGATGGAAACCTTGGAATGAACTTAAGATGTGCTGTCTTTTCCTAGAAGAAGGCAGAGCTGAGTGAGGAGGCCCTGACCTCTCTGGCTACAGCTGTCAGGGCTCCCTACGGTGGCGTCTGCCTTCAGGAGCCTAAGGAGACTTCTCTTAGCATTGCCAGGGCACGAACCAGGAGGATGCGAGAACTGAGCGGAACTTCAAAAGCCATTGCACGATGCATGAGCCCCAAACTGTGGCCTTTGCGGGTCTGTCCCAGACCGATCTTCCTCCTGGGTTAACGTCAGGACGGGACGGTGTGGGGATGGCTCCGGGGCGGCCTGGCCCGGCCCTCACTGCCCAGCACTCAGGGAAAATGCAGCCACTTCTTCAGCGTGGGCTCTGTTAGCCAGCACAGTCCCGGGTGACATTTATGTACATTATGCAGAAATGTACCAAGATAGCTATTAAAAAGACACTTTCAAATGCGGAGAACCCCAGAACAAATTACTAAAGACTCCAGCTCAAAAAGAAAAAAAAAACTAAAAACGAAATATGAAAACTATCTTACATAAGTATACTATTTTAAGCAGAACAGGAAGTAATCAGAATAATTGAACGCTAATAAATCTATTACACTTTGTTCTGTTTTTCTCTAATTTCAATGAATGTGCCCGAGTAGAGAACATGATGTATTAAGTATCCAGATTTTCCACATTGCTTAACAGCTAATTTAGTTGAAGTAACTTAGAATGAGATATAAATAGTTTGGAGAGGGGGAAAAAGGATCCTCAACTGTAAAATGAGAGTTTCTCTGTAAATATGCTGTCAAAATCATCCTTTTCCCTCCTTCTTTCCCCCTCTTCCACATTTACTATTTAGAGTGGGCTTTTATTTAATTTCATGAAATTGAAAGTGGAATAAAAGCTCGAGGGGGAAATGCTATTTTTTTTTACTATTATTTACCTATTTTATTAGTAAAATCCAAGCATCAGATAAGTAACATGTTCAAGCTTATATGACTGTGTAAGTGCCAGAGATAGACTTTAACTGAGACCTGTTTGAGTATGCACCCCATGCACCCAATTAGTAAGATGTACTGTGCTTAATATAAAATAGAAAAAGATCCTCACTATCTATTTTCTACAGTTTCCACGACTCCTCTTTAAAGCCATGAAAACACACACGCGGGTCGTTTTCTCTCCTCATTTGGCGCCGTCACTTTGGCCGGCAGATGGCGCGCTTGCTCCTCCGCGCTGAACCCGAGCGCCTGAACCTGGTCCACGTTGTCAATCAAGGATCTGCACTTGGCAGAAAGATAATAAAGAAGGCGCCTTCAGCCCGCGTGGCGAAGGCAGCTGAGATTCTTTATGTGCAGGTGCGAGTAACTCTTTCAAGATGCCCAGCTTCTCGCTAATTCTCCTCCTGCAGGATCTCCACTTCTCTTTTCAGGCTGGATTGGTTTTCTGCAAGACAGAAATTGCCTCGTTCCTAAACTCCGGGCTGCTTGGTTAAGCAATAAGGCGGCTGCCCTCTTCTTGTCTGTGTCAAGCTGGCTGAGGCGCAATTTCCTCTTTCCCGTTCTCAAAATTAACTGATGAGAGCAAGAGCCCCTAGGCGAGCATAACTTCTTCGGAGAAGTTTTTTTCTTTTTCTTTTCTTTTCTTTTTTTTTTTTTTTAACTCCAGGGGGGACAGACCTACTTCTGACGATCCACGTTGCAGGACAAAGCCAGCTCCTATACTTCCGCACTATATCAGGCCCCCCTGCATGTGGTGGGGAACGCACTGAGCCAGGCACACAGCCCTTATTGTCTGTTCCACTGCTTGTCTTCATAGAATGAGGAACTCCCTGCTCTTCATTTCCTTCCTGCGACACTGACGACACACCCTGGAAACTTCCAGGCTTGTTATAAACAAGATTGATGGCCCATGATGCCTTCTATGAGGATAACTTAATTGTTGAAGCGCAAAGCGTCTCACCTAATAGTAATTACTGCCAATTATCCTCTTTCTTTAGCGTTTCTTAGAAACCATTAAAAACTCATTGTTAACAGGGAACATGAGGCTCGCCAATTTTACCTCTCTGCGAGAAATAGGATAAATAATAAAGAAATAAAAGTTCTCTAAAATAATCTTTATCCAAGACAATTGTAATAATAGTGGCGGTGAGGCTCTAAATTATAGTCCTTCTGCCACGTTTCTGCTTAGAAACGGCCAATGGGAGTGGATGGATCCACGAGAGCTGGTTTCCCACCTAGGACTACGTCTCCCTCCACTGATGCTCCTTCTGAGGGACATGAAAATGTGCTACCACCCGAGCTGGACCCAGATGTTTCCTTCTGTACCTGCTCCGAGTTCCCGGGCTTAGCGAGGCCACAGGACTCACATCGGGGGCCACCATAAAGATGCCTCCTTCCCACAGCGACCGAACCGGAGGACATCTGCTTGGTACTTATCTTTGAAATTGCTAGCATTTTCTAATTATACCTAACATTTGAGTCTATATAAATCCCTAGGTTATATCAATCTTAAATTCGTGTCTGTCCTGTGAACTTCTGGGCACACTCAGCCCTCTGAGCGCCACCGAAAAGGACCTCGTTCCTGTCCTCAGATATTGCTGCCCTCACGTCTGTCGTGAACTCGGATCACATTTATCGTGCACGCGTGTTTGTGTGCGTGGGTAGCATCTCGGTTTTCCGTCAACTCAACTAACGAACGCTGTCCGTTTGCCTCCGACTGGAGCGCTGTCCCCTGGGCTCCTTGCTACAGTGATGGCTATGGCGTTTGTCCCCGCATCCCACCCGGAGGTAAGAGCTGCACAGACAGCAAACGCTCTCAGGGGTGGAGGCTCCAAGTCTGGAGCTAAGGTCCTGAGAGGAGGGTTCCGGACTGGAGCTGTGGGGCACAACCCTCCCCTGCTTCCCTCAGCATCTGCTGGCTTTTGGAATCCAACACTTTTGGAAACAAGACTCTAGTCCCTGCACCTTCCATCCTGCATAGCTTTCTCCTGGCTCCATGCTCCTCATCATGTCCTCTTCTCTTCTGGTACCTAACGCCGGGTTCCGGATCTCTTTCCAAACAACGCCGAACCCAAAGGTTCTGGCGAGACAGAGTTTAGACACTATTCTGCCAAATGTGTTCCAGGTTTGGCATTTTTCTTCATTTGTTATTTTCCATGCTACCCCCATCCTGGGACATCATCTCCCCGTCTACATCCTTATAATTTCCCGAGGCACAATGTAGAAATTCAATACCCTTTGTTGGCAGACACATTGGTGCTTCAGGTAATTACAGGCCTGGAGCTCTGACATTTCAGCCCTTGTACCCATTTCCTTTGTTCCTGTGCCACACTGAGCACACGATGCACTCCCTCTGTAGCCTTGTCTTGTTCATCCAGAGTAAGATCTCTCATTCCAAGTCAACAGATCCCTGTTCTGAGTTTTACACGGGTTTTTGCAGTAGTGTGGAGTCTGCATTCACGAATGCACCCTCTCTTGGAACGTGGAAGGCCGAGTTTCTCACATCAGGCTTGCTGAACGTGAGAAAGATAATTTTTCTGTTGTGGATCTGCCCACGCCGCTCTTTAGTGAAACTTCTCTCTCCTAAGTGATAGGGAGCAGTGGTGACCGAAGAAAGCGGTGAAGGATGAAGGTTACGTCACAGGTCCTAGAGGATGAGCAATGCGTCACAGACTCACACCGTCGCTGCCCTAGTTCTGCACGGGCACACAAGAGCCTTGGCTGCATCTGAGCATCATTTCAGGAGCTGCGAGCATCCTGACCCCCAGCCAGCGCCCAGGCCCAGGGTCATCCTAACACAGAGTGGACTGAGGCCCCCACGGTCTTCCCTGAAACGTTTAGAAGTTTGACAGCTAAATCCGACGTGCATCAAAGTGACTCAAAATGATGATTCGCTACATATACCAGCTGCCCCGCTGAGAAAGGTACCGGCCATGTGGCTGACATAGATAAGAACAATGGGTTAATATAAGTTATGGGAGCTAGTAAGAAGCCTGAGCTAATGGGCCAATCAGTTTATAATCTTATGGAGACCTCTGTGTGATTTTCTTTGGGGCTTGCTGGCTGTGGGGTACCGGGCGGGACACAAACCCCAACGAGCAGGACCCCCACATTACACACCTACTGTTCACTGTTAGCACAGTCCCACTTGTTGGAATGTCTCCCACCGCGTAGCTGCTTCCTCCCAGATCCCTGTGCAGCGGGGCTGGGCGTCTCCTCTTCTGTTCCCCCCACCCAGCCCCTGGAGGGTAACACAGCTAAGGAGTCTTGAGATTCCGCCCACGGGCTCTTATTTGTAACTCAGGTTGAGTTGTTTGCTTTAAGGCGTCTGTCTGGTGTTGGCTATGAACTACAGCTGTTCCTTTCACCGCTCACACTTGGGTGATTCTGGGAGAACAAAGGATGCCTGGGCCGGAGGGGCGCAGCTCTTTGTTTTGGGGTCGTGTTTCACTCTCCTCCCATGGCGCCCAATATCCAGGAAAGGATATTGTGTTTTGTCCCCATCCAAGAGAACACCGGGACAGACACCAATGTCCTAGGTTATGCTGGTAGGAGGGGGATGCGTGGTGTGGATGGCAGAAAACCAGGAAATGAGCTTAGCCTAAGAAATGGGCTGTTCCTTAGTGGTAATTCTAGGGTTGTGCCAAATATCTCCGATTCCAGGAGCCAGTCCTGCGCACACTACTGTGGTTTTGCTCCTGCAAACCTTAACCAGCAATCATCCTCTCTTCCAGAAGTTTGCTCTGTCAGCATTTTTTCACCACTGGGCAGCTGACTCCTTTCTTTCGGGACTAATTCAGCTTTGCAGTTCGGTTAGTGAAGACGACAGCTACTGTCCATGTTCCCTCTGTCTTCTCGGGCAAGGCGAACGGATAATGTCAGCTTATACATGCATGATAGTCTGTCCATGTGCGACACACCCATGCGGTAGACACACCCACAGTCAAGGATGGCACTACTGACTGTGAAATGCACGTGAATAAAAACTGGACATGTGGCCAGTGTATTTGAACAATAATGCAATCAATTAAACATCTGCCTTATACTTAAGACCATGTGTATAGAACCGTGGTGCACCCGCAGTTTTCATAGTAAATACAAATTTTTAAAAGGTATAATTAAGAAAATGACAAGTGGACTCAAGATTTAATCATGTCTGCAGTTACTTCTGATTGGTCTTCCTTGTCAGTGACATCCACCTTCTTCACCGGAATCCAAGACTTTCCGTTTGGGAAAACTCTTGAGGTTGGAATCTTTTGACGTCTATGGTCACGGTTCCTGGAGCACACGGAGCCTTCTGTTGGTTTTCTGTTCTTTATCTGCTCTGACAGTGCCTCTTTGTCCTGTGAACTGTGTGAAATCTCTGCTTAAAACATGTCACTCTGTCTCAGCTCAGCGTCAGACTGACCTGCTGGTGCCACTATTTCGCTGGAGACTAATCCATTTGGCAAGTGAATTTTGTCAGTGGGGTTATTGTGCTCTTTTCTGCACGGGGTGACCGTATTTGATTTCAGAAATTTTCCTGCTACTACTATTCTTCATATACACCTAGCCCAAAATAGCTTGACCAAACTATGTCAAATCGATAAGATTAAAACGGTGTTTCTTCAGGCCAAATCTCACTGGAGACTCTTGTCTGTGCTGTGTCATGCTTCTATTCATTTGGAGAAAAAAGCGCTTTCTAAATGATTTCTACAATGTAATCATAACAAGGTACTAGAATGTGGTTTCTCTTTTGATATATTATTGGATTTGGGGTGTTGCATGAGCAGCAAAGAAGTTAAAGATATACATATTGTCATTGTAGATTCGTGTCACTTAATCACATTCGTATTTGAAAAAAACTTAGTTGCTAAACAGCAATCTTGCGGTTATTATTTTCTGGTTATTTTGTCATCGATAATGTTTCAATATTTCTGGATATTTTGCTATTTAATTGTTGCTATGATCTACTTAGAACACCTGAATAATTAAAGGTACTGATAAAATTGAGGGATGACTGAGTAACTGTGAATCAAAAAGTTTGTATAGCAACATTAACTGAAGGGTCAGAGGTTAACTGTTTCAGACACTGGCAGCCATATAATGAGCGCATATCTAGAGTTGATTTAGCTATTAGTGAGAAGTGCATTTATTTTAAATATAACAAGGTTAAATATTTTGGGGGAATTACTACCATTATTAAAACTTATTTATTATATAGAAATATGAATAACTTGCTCTTTAAATTTTGATTTTAATAATTTTAAATTTGCTTCCTCCTTCAAAAATATTAGGTGTTATGGTAATATGTAACCAAGATTAATAACCCGTCTTTAAAAGCAGAGATTAAATTCTTTTATAAGTATTCCCTATTTGAAACCACAGTCATTTGGAAAAGGTACATGAGGTAAGTTTCCTCAATTAGTAAAGAATTTAGGGGTATAAATCCAAATAAGAAAATGCAAGATTCAACCCCACTGTGATTTCAAAGTTTGCAGATGTAAAGAAACTCTGTGGCTCAGACACGTCTGTGAATAGATTGCGACGGTACCGTGATTCGTCATAGGCACACATTTGATTTTATACTACTTACGTTCTCTCATCCAATTAGATTTTTTTCCCCAGCACTATTGAGAAACTGATGATTTCGTCCTCATGGGATTGTTTCTAAAATATTGAAGGCTGAGGAAATACATTTGAGTCCAAGAATTTATTCAGTATTTACAGGTATACTTATTCATTCACTTACATTAGTAAGTGTTATAATTTCATGATTTATAGCACCTACTTACCTCTTTATTAAAAATGGCAAATGAACTAAATGTATGTATGGGATCTACACATGTCAAACACTTGACTCTATTCATGCAATGGCCACCACAGACAGCATTATTATCCTCTGCCGGGTGACAGTGATGGAAACTATCCTAGGCTGACAGCATGTCATTATATTTTCCTGGAGACTTTTCATTACCTCAAGGATGGGTGGTGTTGGCATTGCAGCTGTGTGGGGCTAGTTCTTCAATAGGTACTTTCTCTTCTTTTTGTCTTTTTGCTTGTTTTTTTTTTTTTTTTTTGGTTTTTTGAGACAGGGTTTCTCTGTGGCTTTGGAGCCTGTCCTGGAACTAGCTCTTGTAGACCATGCTGGTCTCGAACTCACAGAGATCCGCCTGCCTCTGCCTCCCGAGTGCTGGGATTAAAGACGTGTGCCACCACCGCCCAGCATAAGTGAGTATTTTCTACTCGACTCTGTGTTCATAGCATGACCTTTGCAAGTGGAAACTCAGAGGTAGTCTGATGGTGAGAATCAAGTGAAATGAAAGGGACTTGCGGAGTTGCACATAGTAAGATTACAAATGGAGATATTCGTTTCAAATTAAAGCATTTTTCTGTGACACAGCAGTTTTCAACCTACTCACAATTTCTGGAATGTAAGAAGCTCCCCCAATGTTTGGGCAGATGAATTCATCCATATAATGTAATCACATAATCAAAAGAGTGATCCAAAGGAAGTCGTATAGCACAAATCACTAAAATATCAAATATCGTAATGGTCCATTTTAGTACTGGTAACACGTTTTCCCCTCTTGTGTGCTTTCACGACTTCTGTGCATGTATGGGAGCCACGGGGGAAAGGCCAATGTTTAGCCACAGCTGTGGAACCGCCTGGCTAACAAGTTTCGCCTTCACACCATGCTGCCCACTTACTCATTCTGTGGAATTATCATTATCACTTGTCAGACTGACACGAGTCATCACTGGAAACCTGTAACATGAGGGTCCTGCTTGTTGGGGTTTCTGTTCCACCCGGTACCCCACAGCCAGCAAGCCCCAAAGAAAATCACACAGATTTAGGTTATAAAACGATTGGCCCATTAGCTCAGGCTTCTTACTAGCTCTTGTAACTTATATTAGCCCATTGTTCTTATCTATGTTAGCCACATGGCCGGTACCTGTTCTCAGCCAGGCAGCTCACATGTTGCCTCCTTGGTGGTCTGCACAGGATTGCCAAGGGAGTTTCCTGCTTCCCAAATTCTCCTTTTCTCCCCTCTACTTCCTGTCTGGTTTTCCCGCCTATTCTCTGCCTGGCCAATCAGCATTTGTTTAAAACATGATTGACAGAGTATAGACAATTCTCCCGCACCAGAAACCTCTCTTGCTCCTTGGCATCTTTTGATTCCAATGGTGGATTATTAGAAACCATTCCTGAAGCTTAGCGAAAACAATAAAAATTATTAATTTCATCCCTGATCATAAATCCAAGTAAGACCAGCCTATTAGCTTTATATAATCAGGCTGAGCACCACTCTCTCCTTGTCTCATTTAAATAACCCATTGAGATAAGTAATTTTTATTCTGTTTATCAAAGATGACAAGTAGCTTTCGGATACTGGAAAAACTAGGGTATCTTTCAATAAATAATTCTGAGCTCTTATTATTTGCAGAGACTTCATGATACAAATGAAAATTGTTGGCAAAATAACTATACTAGATATTTACTTGCTTTTTGTCTCATTGTCTGTTTCATACACTGAAATGTGTTAGAATTCAGTGCAAAAATTTTGTCTTTTTCTCTAACACTCCTTGAGTGACACTCCTTGTCACTTAGAATCAATCTTGGTGTAGAAAATAACGCCCATAAGATACAACCTGAATGAAGGCTCAGCTCAGTAGTGGCTTGCTTACTAGCATGCAGATGACCCCATGATTAACCCCAAGACCCCTGAAATAAAAAATAATTAATAAAATATTAAATAATAGAAAGAAAAAGAAATAGCTATTGAATGAAAGAACGAACAAATTCATATCTTTTTAGAATGATGAGCTTGGAGGTTCGGAAGGTAATTTCATCTGCCTAGCCCAGTCTAAAAAGAGGGGTGAATAATTTATCATATAACTTCACCACATGATTCTTATAAAAGGCTAGGTTCATTTAACATTCCTTCACATGCTTCCCAAACTTGTCAAAATCTTTTATTTCTTATGAGGAGATGGCGGGAGCAATTCTCCAGGGAAGACAGTGGGCGGACGCGGGCTGAAGTCCTCACGCTTTGTCACTCAGGGCAACTCCTGTGATAAAGCGTTCGTCAGGATGATGACAGGCTGGGATGTTTCTGAATCGAAAAATAAAACAAAACAAACAGAGCCAACTAATTGAGCCCGGCATTTCATGCTGTGAAATCAGCCTCTGTGAGGTCCCTCGCTGCTCTATCCTGAGCAGTCTAAGCTGACTGTCTGCAGTGCAAATCCGTGCTCTGGACTCAGCTCTTTCTGGAGAATGTACGAGAAAACGCTACACACTAAGTATAACTCAAGCATGACTTCAGATCTGTGTGAATAAGCACGCTATCCATTTTTCCAGAATATTTTTGTATAAAAGCAAAACAGAAATTAAAAGGGACTTCTAGGTAAGAAAGTATCACTAGGCAATATTGAAAAGTTGTGAGTTATCAGGCTGAAAGACTAGTTCTGAATGTTCCAATGTATTGGCATGAAATTGTGTATGAATGAATTTGTATCAGTATTTCATTACAATGTAAGGGTATTGTGGCTTCTTATATAACAGACGGATATTTAGTATGACAAATGTTTCCAGTGACAACATGACTTCTACTAAGCAACATGTGTCTGGATCACAAGGAAGGCTCTATCTTGCTCCCGAGACATGTCTGAATTTATATCACCGTATTGTTTTAAAAGGCCCATCATTTTTCATTACATATTTCACTAATTTAGTAATGACTAAAAGGTTGTGATTTCTTAGAAATCAAGTTTTATGTTTCCCCTGCAGAGTATGCATTGAGGATTTGGCAAGTTTTAGTTAGTGAATCAATGAGCTCTCAGAATGTTGCTGGCTGTCCCGAGTTCATCGGTAATTATTTTCCATTGATATTCTAATAATTTTGTGTCTTCTAATCATATGATAACTAACAATGTGTCATACCTCCGCTTTCTGGTTAATGGAGCTGGAGTTGGAATAGCCATAGCATGAAGCGGCTACGGATAAACTACAAGGGATAGGATGCTACTTATTTTAGGGCTTGATACTCTGACCTCTGTACCAACGCCAATGCTGGAAACACAGGATAAAGATATGCTAATCTTGCATATAATTGGGAGTTGTAATGTGAGCCATATGATTTGGTGAAGAGCTTTCATGTT
>JAQHUG010000681.1:112056-148794 GCA_028555095.1 Dicrostonyx torquatus | reverse complement strand
CAAAGGTCCTGAGTTCAATTCCCGGCAACCACATGGTGGCTCACAACCATCTGTAATGAGGTCTGGTGCCCTCTTCTGGCCTGCAGACATACACACAGACAGAATATTGTATACATAATAAATAAATAAATATTTTTTAAAAAAAGTCTTTGTTCATTCCATTTGGAGAGGAGGTATTTCCAGCTCCTCCTCTATTTCAAGATACTGGCTTGAAATAGCGTAAGAACCTTGTTCCAAAGGCCTGCTAACGAATGGGGACATCACCAAGATGATAACATGTATAACTGCGGACGATTCTTAGAACAGCTCACCATATGTGCATAATTAACTACTATTAATCAAATTAGAGCCAGCAGTGATACTTCTCTGTGTGTGCACGCGAATACGTGTGCACCTTCACGTGTTTGCAGATACAGATGTAAGGGTTTGGTACACACATATGCCCATGGAGACCAGAGGGGGGCTCGTCAGTGTTGTGTCTTGGACGATGGACTTCTGGCATCTGCCGGTCTTTGCCACCCAAGTATTGGGTTACAAGGACACTCCATCAAGCCTGGCATTTTATCAGGTGCTGGGGATAGGAAAGCTTAGTCACTTTACTGACTGACATGTATCTTTAGCGTTTACAATGATATTTCTTAATAAATAGTATTGTGTAAAATCATATTGCATTTCTGAATATGACGTTGGTGATAAAAATGTGTCTCTTTTTCCGTGATGCCACTTAGTTCAAGTCACTGCTAGAAAATTAAATATTGTTTCCTTTATTCTTTGAAATGTTTAGATGATTCATTACCATTCATTCAAAATTACTGAATGTTTCTAACATTTGAAATTTTATATTCATTACAACAGTGTAAAAAGCCCACAAAGATACCTATGAATTATAGTCTGACTGAAACAACCCAACTTTTTCCTGCTTTTGCTTCTGATATTTATCTGTCTCTCTCAAGATACAAGCGTAAATTCCTTGATATGATGAATTAATAATTACCATTTCCTAAATTTATGAAATGATATGGTGCAATATTTTCACTTGAAATGAATTCATGGAAAATTAGTAGCTGTGCAATTGTCAAAATGGAGACTGGTCCTTGTAAGACTTAGGGAGAGTGTGCTGGTGCAGACTTACCTCAGCCTAAGACAGAGCTGAAACTTTGCTCCTGTTCTCTGGTCTTTTTCCTCAAAGTCAGGAGAGTAACCCACAGAAAGGCCACTGACCAAGAATGTATAAAGTGGGGGATTTTAAAGCATTTGCTCTAACATCTCCAGATTCTCCCAGAATTCTACCAAGGATTTTTTGAGGCTGATGCCAACACGTTGAGACTCTGAACAAGGGGGCCTGCATTTCAAGAAGATAACAGATCTTGCAATGTGTGCTCTGGTGTCATGTGTAGTGGTGGCTCCCCTTTCGCATACATAAAATAAGAATGTTCTACACACCTAGTAAATCAAATAAAAATTAACTAAGAAATATCAAGAGTGTCTTGGGATGCTGTCCAACTCACCTGAAGGGAAAACAGGGTAATCGCGGTCGGTGACAGTGTCCATGCTTTGCACGGCAACTATTGTTTTTTAAGTGCTCATTAATGTCGTTGTCATTGAGAAGTTTCCCCAGCAGAGGGAAGCACAGCCTCATTATTAATCTCATAAATTGAAATGGGAGAAGGAGCTTGCACTCCAGTGATACATTTTAAATGGAGGTTGGCTGATGTTTCAGATTAAATAAGCAACTGCGTTGTTTAACATGTCTTAACATCTTGTACAAAGCATGCATGTATTGGTTCCAAATTCCACTTCAGGGAAATAGACAATTATAATTTTTTTTATTTTTGGTTTTTTGAGACAGGGTTTCTCTGTGGCTCTGGAGCCTGTCCTGGAACTAGCTCTTGTAGACCAGGCTGGTCTCGAACTCACAGAGATCCGCCTGCCTCTGCCTCCCTAGTGCTGGGATTAAAGGTGTGCGCCACCACCGCCCGGCCTACAATTAGAATTTTAACATAAGGGCATTGCTTCCTTGTCTATCTGGCTGAAATAGAATGTACTGGCTTAGCATCATCGGAATATAGATATATGTCTTCTTGCTTGATTTTAACATTAATTCTTTTAAGTTTGTTTGATATATTTTAATAAAAATTTCTGTTACCTATCCCTTTGGCTGGCTAACATGCAAAAGTAGGTCCATAGACCTGGCTTCTTTTTGTCCATGTAAGAAATTTGAGTTTTCTATCTCATAGAAATCTATAATCTTGAATTTCTTATACCTGTGATCATAAAGCTACTCCTGTTTTGGGCATTCTTCAGCATTTTCTTCACATCAGACCATATTTCCGTTCAGTATTTGAGAAGATGTGTGCACTCTTGGCACTTGAAGACAAGAGGTTTATAGGCAAGGAGTGTGACTTACCATGGTGTTGTAAGTCTGAGCAGTGGGTCAGCGGGTCTCCATTTCTTATGTCTTGTCGTCTTGTGCGTCTAAAATGATTACATTTAAGAGACATTATTCTATCTATATTTTTCCAGTTAGGGATTTCTGATATGAATGAAGAATCAACTCTTATTGAACATTACAGACAATGAAGCAAGACATACATTTGCATACAGTGTGGCTGTGTGAGGGGTTAAAGGTCATCAAACTGGAAAACAATGACGTTTGATTATGCAACTACAGTCCAAGGTGTTTAAACTATCACTAGGAGACTCCCTTGCCTGTTTTCTACCAGGTGTCCATCAACAACAATCGAACACCGAGAAGCTCTGACCTTAATTTTAGAGGAAATGAAGTATAGTATATTTAAACAGCAACCCATTTCTTCAATATACATGACTGAACTATTGTCTAAACATGACTGAACTATCATTCTCATCATCAACGTGGGTGTAAGTTTGAAAACTAAAATTCACATGAATGATGAATGTGATTTTACTACACAAACATATTTTTAAAATATACTACTGTCTAGCTTTTGAATGTTTAAACCAAGAATTCTTTTTTTCATTGCCTTTTCATTTTTGTTACATCAGTATTTTAGAGAAAAGCATCTTGATGGCGCATTATTTAATCTTTTGTGGTAATAAGGATTGAGCTCAGACCCTACTGTATTGCTGTACCATTGACATATACCTCCAGCATTGGCTCTTTCTTTATTGTAGATGGGGTCTCATCCTACAGTCATGGCCAGTCTGCTGGGGTTTCAGGTACACGCCACCATGACTGCCCCACCCTTGGGTTATTGCAAATCAGTTTATTTGTGCATTAGAGAGAGTAGGAACACAACCAAAAATGTTGAACGTAAAGGCAACTTCTCCTTTTGCTAGGAGAACGGGTGAACCAAGATGGGCCTTCTCATTTACAAAAGAGAAGAATGCACATATCAAACTAGAGTCAGTGTCCTTTCCAGGGTCCTCAAACTGTGTGTGAGGTTCCCTGCAGTTAGACACATACTTGGCAGAGGAGCTGGGCTCCTAATACCAGATACAAAATAGATATGAAGATAGAGATAAGAAACACAGAGAAGTCTGGTTGTACTTGACCACTTTTATTTTCTTTTCCATCAATTTAAAGGTATTAAATTGATGAAATTAAATTAAATTGCGATGAAATTAGTTACCATCCTTGAAAAGAGTGCCTTGATCGGTCACTGAGAACTGTAAACGTGGAGTTCATTACAGGACTCATGAACTTAGAAGTCTAAAGTATTTAAGGATTTCTATTTGTGGAAAGAGTGAGACCCTCAAACAGATGTGTCCATTTGAAAATTGAGCCAGAAAGAGAACTGTGAAACCTGAACCTCGGAGCACTGGGGAAAGTCTTTCTCAACGCTCCATCTTTAAAAGCTTGGAATAAAAGGACTCTACAACACTGCTCAAACACGTATCTCGTGTGAGACACGCGGACTTAGAGCAAGTAAAATTCACAAGTAGTCACAAGAAAAACATGAGCACTAATGAAACACTTTTGGTCTTAATTTGTGGGTGTGTGAGAACCACTTTCAAATATATACGTACTAGTTTAAGGGATAGCTATCCTTATCTCTTTGCTCCTTCTTTGATAAGAAATATTTAAAATTTGAACATCTCATTACTAAGTTTTATGTAGCTCTTCATTATTATTTCTTTAAAAAAATAGTCCTATTTTAAGATCAAATGTGAATTCCATATGTACATTTGAGTAACACGAAAGTCCCTTAGAGCTAAATAGTTTAAAGAAGAACAAAAATTTAACTTTAATCAATTTATAACTGCCACAGTAATGAATTTATATTGCAACGTATTGAACTACCCATAGTTTCTCTATTCGATATGTATTATCTTCCAACTCAGCTAGTTTTTTTCCTACTATAAAATTCCAACAGATTATGAAGGCTGTAACCATAACACCTAAATCTAGAATTTTGAAAGATTAAGAAATCTCTGTATGTACAGGGTCTGCATCAGGAAATTTTACATTTAGTATCGGTGTGATTCATGTTCTACTTGTATGTCAATATAAAGAAGTGACTTTGCTGGTGAATTTCTTTAAAAAGACACACAATTTATGTGTTGTGTGTATATGTTTGTGCGTCTGTGTGTTCACGGATGTGCCCCGAGACCAGAAGAGGGAGCTGGAGAGTCTGAATGTGGATTTGTACACGGTTGTGAACCATCTGTGTGGATCTGAGATCTGGGAACTTCACTACCGTGAAAGGCTGATAAACAGAGCTCCTTTGGAAATGCTACCTACGCTAACACACACTTAGACTGCTCCTAAAGTTTAGGGATGATGCTGTCTTTCTGTTTGACGAGGTCAGTGTGCACGGTAGTAGAGTTAAAGGAACATTAGCAAGATACTTCATATTCTTTTATTCATCCATCATTACATCTTCCTGAAACAGTAAGCATCAACAAATAAAGGCAGCTATCAAAAGAGTAGAGGAAATGGTCATATTCGCGCTTTGTAAAATTAAGAACTATTTTTATTTTATTAAACACTAGTGAACTAACAGGATGTAGCTGACAGTTCTTTGCAATATGACAGCATTTCTTGAAAGATATTACATTAGATGATTATATGGCAATTCTGATTATTGTTTTTATTTTAAAAATTTTGTATGCGCTGGGCGGTGGTGGCGCACGCCTTTAATCCCAGCACTCGGGAGGCAGAAGCAGGCCGATCTCTGTGAGTTCAAGACCAGCCTGGTCTACAAGGGTCCCTCTGTCCCTGTACTCGCTACCCTCGGCAGTATAGACGTGGGACGCTGTACCAGGCTTTCTCTGGGATCTCAGGTCCCTGTGCAGTAAGCACGGACGCACTGAGCCACCTCTCCTGCACCTGTCAATAACTTTCAAACTGAAACAATAATTTTATTTAGCAATTCCTTGTAAAATAACTAAGTATTATCAAGAGAACATTCAGAATGTGTAAGTAGTATGTACACACGTACACACGTGTGCAAATGAGATCGGATTATGTAGGTTTATGTTTCAGTTTAAGGCACTATAAACAGAATGATGTAGTAATAACAGGGACATACAACCTCTTGAGGTGAATAAGGAGATAAATTTAGGAATATTAGTTAATCCATATTATTACACCGAAGGCATCAATGCAATATTTTTAGCATAGGAAGATGGTGTAGGAGGGTCCTTCTTCATTTCTGTGCTTTCGTTGGTTAATAAAGAAACTGCCTTGGCCTTTTTGATAGGGCAAAATCTTAGATAGGCAGGGAGGACAGAATGGAATTCTGGGAAAGGGAAGGCTCAGAGAGCTGCCGCCACGAAGATGCCAGGGTCAGACATGCTGAATGATTCCCGGTAAGATCACCACCTTGTGGTGACACACAGACTATTAGAAATGGGCTGAATCAGATATAAGAGTTAGCCAACAAGAGGCTAGTGATAATGGGCCAGGCAGTCATTAAATTAATATAATTTTTGTGGAACACAGCCCGCACCTCTCACTACAGGAAGAAACTCTTGCCGTTCACTGTATCTATGTGCATGTGTGCCTCCGTGTGTTGAGACAGTGAAACATGTGTCCCATTGCATAGTTGCATTTGTGAAACTGGAGTGACAGCCTCGTGATTGGCGCCCTTCGGGACCTTTGTTGTCTGTTGAAAGACACACAGCAGGCTGGCCGCCTTGCTCTGTCTCCTGTCCCATATCAGTGCTACAGAAGCACTGGGAACACAGATGTGCACACTGCCTCTGGCATATGTAGATGTTGGGGGGTCACACTCAGGGCCTCACACCTTCATGACAAGGCCCGTGCCCACCGACACATTGGCCCAGCCTTCATTTTCACTGTTTAGGGCTCGGGTTCTTCTACACTCCTGAGACTCCATAGACGCCTGTCTGTTAAGGAATTTCTTTTCATTTGGTAACACAAATGGCCTTATTAAAATTAAAAATGGGACATAATATCTCCAGATAGATAAAAGTAGATTTGTGGATGATAGGACATTGAGTTCAAAAGGCACAGGGCCTAGACTTAGCTCTGTTTTCTGTTCATAACTTTTTTGGAATTTTGACCCTGTTCCTCCCTTACTAAGATAAAACTGCAAATCTACGCTGTAACGGTAGGAATTTAGGGATGCTATGCTGCTGTCCTAAAAGTCCTTCAGTGATTGGTTCTCATTTAGAATCAACTTTCCTACTATTCATTTTCCTTCTTGTCTTGTGTTTTTTTTTTTTTTTTTTTTTTTTTAGGAAATGGGAAATCAAAACAAACGACAGCAAAATAACAATAAAAATCCTATCACGTTTCTTCCTCAACGCTCTCCTTATTTGCCCAGAAAGACCGTGCGCTTATTTATAAAGGGTTGTTCTAAGAAAGCAAATCAGAAACTCTGCTAAGAAACATTGTATTTCTCCTTTACCGTTCATCTTACCTTTTGGCAGTGGGGAAGTAGCGGGAGCACGAGGACCCATCCCAGGCACAGTAAGGGTCGCGGGCGAGGCAGCATTCGGCACAGGCTTTGCCGTAAATGTCACAGCGATGCAGAGGAAGCTGGACCACCCCTGCGGCCGAGCCGATGTAAAGCTGTTGCTGTGGACGAGTCAAGGAAACACTCTTTGGGCTCTGTCTTTGAAAACTAACTTGTTTAGGCTCATTATCAATACATTATATTTATGGATCATAATTGTTTAGATAGTTTCCAAAGCTCTAGCGGGCAGTTTACAGCGAAGTAGAAACCAATTCTAAGCATCTGGGCTGCAACAGGAAAGAGAGAGATGGTTTTCTCTCACTAGAGAATTGATTAATGATCTAGTAAACCTTAAGTAAAAGTTATATAAACGCTACGGCAGAGGACAGTCGGCGGATAAAAACCACTGCTGCCAAGCCTGATACTCTGATGTAGGCTGTGGGGACCCACGTGATGGAGGGTGAGAACTGACATTCCCAGACAGTTCTCTGGTCCTCACTCCTGTAAACTACACTGCAACAAACAACACCCCCAACACGAATAGAAACACAACACAGTTTTAAAAATTATATGAATACCGAGACATGTAATAATAGTCCATAGGCAAAATACTTTAAAGTATATTTTAATTTTTCTAGGATATGGATGAAAACTGAGTCTTAGAACAACTTCATCGTGAACAATAGGATGCCCTTTGATAGTCAGAAATGGACATGGTCAACTTTGCATTTTTAGAGACTTTCACATACAGACTACGTGTGTATGTGTGTGTAAGTTGAATGTACACTGAAGTGTTTAATTTAAATTAGATTAATTAAATTAATTAAAATTAATTACTCCTTAGTAATTTAATTTCTTAAATAGTAATTTAATTTCTTAAATTACTAAGGAGTGTTTTTATAGATAACAGGCCAGTGCTTGAAGCTAAACAATATTTTTATAAAAGAATAACAAGAGGTAAGAATACCAAATCCGTTTCCTTGTACATGCATTTTCCTTGTTAATTAATGCTATTCTAAGAAATAAAATAAACAAAATTGTTATGCATGTTAACGGATGTTTAATTTGTTTAGTCATAGTAATTTTAGTATTGTCCTGAATGAGTTTGAATATTAACACCGTTAAAATTGATTTATTTCTCAGAAAGAGAGTACGTTTTATCTTTTTTTAAAATAAGGAGCTTAGATATCTACTGCAATAAAAATGAGACAGATGTACCATACTTAGCAAATGTGAAATTAGCAGGAGTCGTAGCCAGAAACACAGTTGACGACAACTACATGAATATAATGATATTGATATCCTAGGCTCTTTCTTTTGATGTTTTTGAGACAGTTGCATAGCCTAGGGTATCCTTAGTCTCCGGAATCCTGTGCCTCCACCCCAATCAAACGTTTGGATTATGGGTGTTGCACCTAGACCTGGTTTTGTGATCCTATTTGAAAAGGTCAGTGACCAAATTGGCTATCAAAAGACCTTATGCTCGGCTAATAATGCTTCAGAAGCATATGCCAAATTCATAACTATAGATTTATGGGCGTAGGGCATTTGAGTAGGAAAAGAACTACTCAAACAAAGTATCTCTATCTGAATATGCCTTTAGGAGAAAAATAGAAAAAAAGGAGAAAAATAGAAAAAAATGTATAGTGAAAGTAGAAAAAGCAAAATGAATAGTCACCCAAATGAGTTATGGTAATGAAAACCCAAACTCCAGTAAACTGTCCCAAATTAAATGCAATTCAATGTCATTTTGATTTCATCATAATTCTTCAGGATTACTAATGACACATAAAATAATCATGCTATTCCCATAAAGCCTGGGGCTTGCAGGCATCACTGAGCATAATCCAGCGACTAGGTAGGAACCTGAGGTGCTTTTGCTGCCCAATTTAACATCGCCGCAGGAGATTTCGCTAGTCTCCTCGCGAGATGTGGCCATGACCAGGGCGTGATTTCATTATCTGGAAGGTTAGCTATATCGTCACTCCTCCCCCTAAAACGCTGTCTCACTTTAAAATGCTCCTACGAGCGGATGGAATTGAGTCCTATTGAGTGAAATCCATCTTCCCTCCATCAGTGGGAAACGTAAGGTGGGGTTTCTTTCCCTGTGATAATTCAAAATGGCAATATTTTTACTTCAGTGTATCAATGGGCAATATTTTAAAATGTTTACATTCTTAATTTTTTTTTTCAAACAGGATGTTTTGCTAAATTGGATTTAGAGGTGATTCGGTAAGGGTTGGCTCTGAAGTCTAGCGGGGAATAAATATAAATGAATACCTTTAAAATCATTACAGGAAAGATTATCCCTGTCTGGCTTCCATCCTGGAAAGCCCCGGATTTCCTTGCCAACATGTGACAATTTTTTGATTTGAAGAACAGGTGAATCACATGTTAATGAGGTGCGAGATAGCAGTATCGTGCCAACAACGTCTGCACTCCGAGGTTAAATGTCTTGGAGATTATCGATCTATTTTCATACATCTGTGTGGAAAGGGCACACGCTGCATTGTGTTGGCACCGTGACTTAGTGTTTTGTTCAAGGGGTAGAACGCTGTCAAAGGCAGGTCACGCAAATAGATCAGAAAAAACGATGGCCAACTGACTATCATGTTCAGAGTTCTGTATGTGAGTTTTTACAGCAGGGAAGCATGGCCTCGTTCACTATCATTTCATACTGTGTTTACTTATTAATGGACTTCAGCTCAGTTTACCCAATTACTTTTTTGGGGGGGGGGTTGTTTTTGGTTTTCGAGACAGGGTTTCTCTGTGGCTTTGGAGCCTGTCCTGGAACTAGCTCTTGTAGACCAGGCTGGTCTCGAACTCACAGAGATCCGCCTGCCTCTGCCTCCCGAGTGCTGGGATTAAAGGCGTGCGCCACCACCGCCCGGCTTGGATATAATTTTTTAGAAGTCAAACTTTGAGTCACATCCATAGTTACTGAGAAATCAGCTGTTTTTCTTGTGTGTTTTGTCAAAACATCCATTTGATATGAATATGGAAAGACTAAACGTAAGTGATCCTTAAGCTCGGAATTCTTGGCAACCCAGAACATTCTACCTGGTGGTGCTTGGTTGTGTGTTTAACTGAAGTGAAAGCCACCTTTTCTGTTCTCGTGATACAATGCTACTGAAGGTAGGAGCTACTTTTTAAGCTAAGCTCTTCCAAACATAATAACCAACGACTTACTTTTATTAACCTCTAAGGTGTATAGGATTTGATTAATCTGAAAGGTACAGGTGATATAATTTTCATTTTATTAGCTTGTTAGAACAGCAATACTTCTTTGTTCTTTGATTCTTTCACTGCCCACTGCTAACCAGTCTATAAAATGTGATGGATGATAAATAGATCTATCAAGTACAAAGGCAAAACCCACGAAACATCCTGCTGCCTGCGGCGTCTTATGACTGTACCTGTTTTGTAGAGAGCTCCATTGCCGATATAGTTGTGGGCTCCTAAAAGAGAAGCAAGAGGAGGGTTTGGTAAAAGAGAAAACACAATGTGTAATCGGTTAACGCACTTACTAAGCTCTCAGAGAAATAATGTCACTGCTGACGACAAACAGCAGAACTGGAAATAGGACCTGTGAAAAATGCCAAAGAGGTAAGCGCTAGATACGTGAAGCCAACAGGAAGGGTCCAGCAGCACCATCCGCATCAAAGTCCTGGGGGATCCTGCCTGCAGCTGGGCAGATGTTGTCACCCACTGACCGCGTCTCAGTGGGTCCATAGAAGTCTATTTCCCCTTCCTTCCTTATTTCTTTAACTATTTCATCTGCTTTGCCTTCAATCTGTCTGTGACATAAAGATGGGCATCCCACGTTTTCCTTGGTCCTTTGGTTTAGGTGGAATCTGGATGCTCCATCCTGAACACCATCAGCTCCACTCACCCTTTGACCTCGCCACGCAGCCCTTCCTGCATGAGCTTTCGTTTTCAGGAGCAGAATTCGCCAGTGCAATTCCACTGTTCCTCAAAATGGCTTATTGATCCCCTTCGACTTCCCCACCATCTCTTTTGCGGCTCCCCGACAGCCCTAACAGGTCCACCTTCCCTCCCACTCTTCCCATTCTGCCTTATGTTAACCCAGCCCACACGCAGAGCCAGAGCCAGACTCCCCTCTTCAAACCTGATGGCAAAAATGAGCACGTGAGTTTCTTAATAACTTATTACAATCTGCCTGGCACACATATGAAATAAGTGATTAAGGATGTGTCTCAACCCAATGGGCTAATTTAGAGATTTCTAATACTTTTCTATTTTATAGTTTAAGTGAGTGATGGTAACTATTAAATACAGTAATGATTTCTCGAGGAATTATCAATCACAAAGACAACTGTGATGCAAACAATGTCAGCCCATTGAGTCTACATAGAAAGGGTATATTTACTATTTAGTATTACCAAGCCACAAAAAACACATCTGGGGGCTGGAGAGATGGCTCAGTGGTTAAGAGCACTGACTGCTCTTCCAGAGGACCCGGGTTCAATTCCCAGCAACCACACGGCAGCTCACAACTGTCTGAAGATCCAGTTGCAGGGGATCTGACACCTTCACCCCAATGCACATAAAATAAAGTTAAATAAATCACAAAAATATTTTTTAAAAAAATCTGTAGTTCGTGAAAAATACTCTGTTTTAAGGCAATTTTTAGGTTCTACAGTCTTGGAATAAGTTAACTAATAAAGAAATTAAGTTAAATTAAATGTGTCAGGAGACATTTCCATAGCAATTTCTCCCCCTCTAGCCATTTCACACGAGAATTTCTCATTAGACTAAGGAAGCAACTAAGTTCACACAGATTTTGTATCGAAGAATTTTGACAGTCAAGCTTCAAGGCATTGAAAGTTAACAGTCGCAGTAAGAAAATATGAGTGAATTTTCACTTCCTGTTTGCTGACAACACAAAAGCAGAAGCATCTATTACGCGAATGAAAATGAGTTGTAAATATAAATTGTAAAACGTGAGGGGAATTCGAACACGCGTCAGATTTCATGGCGACATAGCATGCCCACATTCAAGATCAAGTCCATGGTATCCTTTATTAATATAACCTTATTTATTTATTTATTTATTTATGCCAGGAAGTTAGTAACAGTGTAGAATCTGTACTGCAATTGAATTTCAATGCACAATATATTACAGTGACATCCCTTTAAAGAACCTGTAATTGTCCTGAGAATTAACTGGTGGAGAGTATCACTCCCCTTTACAACAGATGCAGCTTCGGAAATTGCAAATTCAGTTGCAAATTTAATTGGTGTTCATGGTTAGAAAAGTGAAATGAGAAACAGCATCTTTTCAAGATTCTCTATGACTCCAATTTGAGATACATCTCCCCGATATTTTAATTTAGTGCTTATTACACTTTTGCACTTTCGGAGCCCTTCCACGTGCTGACACTGGGAAATTCGGGTATAGCTCACACTAGACGCCCAGCCCGGCATTGGGAAGGGAGCTCCCTTAGAAGCTAACAGGCTGGGGTTGGGGAAAGCATCCGTTACGTTTTACATTTGAATGAAAATTAAACTCTCTCATTTGTTTGCTCAGCTGCTCACGGAATATTGCATAAATTGGGTTTAAAATGCAAGTGTTATTGATGTAACCGCCTTGCAATCCTTTGCAGCCATTAGAACCATAAATAAAGCCCTTTGTCCCCAAGGCGCCATGGCTGGATGGGACACTCCACTGGCTCCAAAGGGAAGCCCATTGGAAGGGCTGGAAAGAAAAACCCATACTGACCAGTTAAGGTGAAAAATCACTACGTGTCTGGCTTTTTAACCTTCTTAATTTACGAAAAGACAAACGTAGGGGCCCAGCATTCTTTTTTTTTCGAGACAGGGTTTCTCTGTGGCTTTGGAGCCTGTCCTGGAACTAGCTCTTGTAGACCAGGCTGGTCTCGAACTCCCAGAGATCCGCCTGCCTCTGCCTCCCGAGTGCTGGCATTAAAGGTGTGTGCCACCACCGCCCGGCGGGCCCAGCATTCTTGAGCAGTTTTTTAAGGGTATAACTATTTCCCAATCACTAACATTTAGCAGTTAGCTTAGTTTTACTCTGAAAAGAGAATCTTTTAACACTTAAAATTGCAGTCTTCATCATAAGAAATGGATGCTGCACTCCCTACGCAGGCCGTTCAGGAGCACACAGCAAACTCCCAGATTCAGATGGTTGCTGGTGAAGCCCATTTAGAGTCGGGCTGCATGTTAGTGTCGTTGTTCTATTTTGAATATTGACTGCCAGGTGTGTCAGTTTCTTAGACTGACACCAGTGCCAATTTTACTTCTTGGTGTCTATAAAAAGTCTTACTCTGAAATGGAAAGTTTAGGGGCTGGAGAGATGGCTCAGCGGTTAAGAGCACTGCCTGCTCTTCCAAAGGTCCTGAGTTTGATTCCCAGCAACCCCATGGTGGCTCACAACCATCTGTAATGAGAGCTGGTGCCCTCTTCTGGCCTGCAGGCATACACGCAGACAGAATATTGTATACGTAATAAATAAATAAAATATTAAAAAAAAGAAATGGAAATTTTATTGTCGAAGAATATTTTTCTTTCTATACAGTGATTGAGCTGTGATTTCATCCCAAATAAAAGTGTCTTGTAACCAAAACCACTGGAATGCTCTGTGATTAGCCAGAGTGTTTTCCTAAAACCAGTCTCAAGATGGCAAGTGGTATGTGCCGAATTTAATCCAAGAATTTATGAGTTATTTAGTACAAGATTCAGAAGAACATGGCCTCATGGAGGTGGTAATATAAGTAAATTAACTTACTTATGTAAGTAAATGTGTTTGAAATTATAAAAGAGTATCAGCCAGGATCATGACCTTAAATCTCTATCTTGTGTACTCACCCTATCAAGGTAAGGCTCAGCGCAGCTGATCTTCTTAAAGTGCATTTTATTTTACACGGCATGACACTAGTGTCAAATAGAAACACAGGCAGTGTAACATCTCCCTGCTTTTCCTTGTGTGTGGCTATCGCTTCAATGTTTGGTGGGTTTTCTTTTTTCTGTCCCCCACTGCAAAATTAAACAATGTTTGACAGTGAAATACTCCAATCGCTAGCCCACGATGTATGTAAGAACCTTGGCTGATAGAAGAGAATGCCGAAAGTAAGTATTTCTGTAAACTCTGCCCATAGATGCTTTGTCTGCTGGAGTGCCAAAGGAATCATCGTGACAAAATGGACGGCGAAGGCCAGGAAGGAGATGCACTTCCCGTTGCAGCATTTTCTAACACCACTGAGATGCGTGAACAGTTTCTCCTACAGCACAACGGCAATTGTTCAGAGTTGCTGGAGGCTGATAACGAGTTTCTCTCAATACAGCTTAAATGCCATGGATAGGGGTCCTGGTCTTCACTGGTGGAAGTTTGAAATGCATTGCTTTGAAAATCCTCAAAGAAGAGTAAAATGTAATAGATACTCAATATCTACATCTGCAAATCTTTTGGCTCCCATCATGCTCTTTCTAAAAGCCATTTCAGCTTGAAACTCCTTTTCAATTGAAATTTTTATTAAAATACATCAAGGAATAAAGAGTAAGATGTAAAATGTAAACCTCAGATTTCAACTGCATTAAAAAGGAAATTTAGCTACCATATAGAATTCCTACCAAAAAATATACATGATGTATTTAATTAATAAAACATGGAAATATAAGAAAATTATTTATAAATATCACAACATGACTAGAATAATTTTACACAATAAAATTTAGTTCTGCTAAACGGTAACAGAACGTCTTTGAAACTGAGGTGTATAACACAGAATGTCCATTGAGTCGCAAGTGGTCAGAGACTATGCTTGGGGTGCTCACCTCTGTCTGTCTGTCTGTCTGTCTGTCTATCTCTCTCTCTCTCACACACACATGCACACACAATTGAATTTTTGTAAAAGCCTGATTCTAGGAGAGGGGAAGGAAAAGACTAAATCTGTGAGTCATTAGGTGTATGTACGCGTGCAGGGCTAGTGTCACCCATGACTGCATTTGCAGCATTTACATTAATAATTCATTTTAAAGGAAGGCCTTTTCCCTCTATCAGAGAACAACATGGATCAGATTACCAGGATTACATGGCACTGTTTCTAACGCACCGTTCCCATTATTCTCCAGTCTTTCCTTGATTCCTTGAAAAAGGTCCCTACGATCTTCATCTTATTTAATTTTTGCGTCAGTAATGTTTCATTTGTGTAATAAATGTCGGCTGCATTTACAGTTTAGGCTTTATACATATAATTGTGAATACCAGGCACCCATTTATGAGTTTTGCCCATATTGCCCCTCATTTGATTGCTGATTTAAGTGGACTCTATAGCGGATGGCAGCCCATTTGGATAATTGCAGTTTTCGATGTATAGGTTAAAATTCCAGTGTTCTTGTTTTTTTGAGGTAACTCACTTGGAATAATGAACGGTAAGATTCAGTTCACACTCTGTATTCAGCAATTAAATACAGCCAGAAGAATCAACTTTGAAAATCAGAAAATACTGCTTATATACTACTTTGAATATTTAAATTAAGACCATGTACAACATTTATAAGGATGTCTACTCATGTTTAGCTTAGATAACTAAAAACAATAAAGTAATTAATAAATACTAATGACATTTCAGTTGAGCACTGAGGCACTGCTTAGAATCCCAGCGCTCCGGTAGTGGAGGCTGTAGGACCAGAGGTTCAATCGTCAGCTACACAGTGAATTCAGTGCAAGCCTGGCCTCCTGGGGACACTGTCCACAAAAGAAAACAGAAATAAGTACAGTGACACTAACAAGCCCGATCATATGTGGGCCACAATGCTGTCACTGTCGCTAGTACATATGCATGGGTCACTGGGTGAGGTACTGTAGTCAATATTTTGCAACTAGGAGTTTTGCAGGGATTTCTGTGTGAAGCTAGGATTGCTACATAGGCTAAAGTGAGGCTTCTAACCTGCCCAGTAGAAGATTATCCAGCGGCTGGTATCAAAGATCTATCCCAGTGTACCAGGGATGTGCTCAAATGACAGTCCTTCATTTTTTCCTGCAGTTCTGACTTCATTTTCTCATCCTAAGACAGATGAACAGTGATTCCCTGGTCTATGAGCTAAGTGCATCTGTATCTAAGTAGGGCGCTAAAAAAGTGAGGGGCACTTAGCTTCTTCATTAAAGGTTGAATCAACTGAAAATAATAATCTATATATATATATAACATGAGGGTCTGCTTGTTGGGATTTCTGTCCCGCCCGGTACCCCACAGCCGGCAAGCCTGGAAAATCACACAGAGAGTCTACATTAGGTTATAAACTGATTGGCCCATTAGCTCAGTCTTCTTACTAGCTCTTGTAACTTATA
Organism: Dicrostonyx torquatus; assembly: GCA_028555095.1. NCBI lineage: Eukaryota > Metazoa > Chordata > Mammalia > Rodentia > Cricetidae > Dicrostonyx > Dicrostonyx torquatus. Next base: position 132,558 of record JAQHUG010000681.1, on the reverse strand, counting down.
TTAACCCATGGTTCTTATCTGTGTTAGCCACATGGCTCAGTACCTTTCTCATCACATGTTGCCTCTTCAGTGGTCTGCGCAGGATTGGCAAGGGAGCTTCCTACTTCCCAGAATTCTCCTGTTCTCACCTCTACTTCCTGTCTGGTTTTCCCGCCTATATTTCCTGCCTGGCCAAGCAGCGTTTATTTAAAACATGATTGACAGAATACAGACAATTCTCCTGCACCATATATATATGTGTGTGTGTGTGTATAGATAGGTAAATATGCCTGTGTGACACATGTGGAGGACAAATGATATCACATGAAATCGTGGGACTACAAACAGTATTTCATCCTACCTGTCTACTTCCTTCTTAGTATTCAAGTTTACGCTGTATTTTTAAATTTGTCAGTAAGTACCCACTGTGTTATCTTATCAAAACATTTTCAGAATGTTATTTGTCTTGTATATAATTCATATCAAAATGTGATCCCTGTTCAAACTCTTACAGTTAGCAAGGGCTCGTAGATGAGCAAGATGCATGATACCTACGTTGATCTATTTCCCATATCCCTGCTCCAGCCTCAGCATCCCTGACACTTGAAGAGCCTACCTAGACTGTTGGTGACTTGGAAAAAGGTGACAAATATTTGCCCATTTTTGACGTTTGAAAAGTAGGCATCTATAATAAATTGTCTGTTGCTAACATAAGCCTTCCTTACTCAAACTTAGTCACTTAAGAAAATGCTACAAAATAATCTATGAATTCTTCCTTTGGCATGCTGAACGTATCTCTCAGATGCACACTGGGCTTACATTTCATGCCAAATGTTCTATAAAGTACAAGAGAAGAAAGTCTGAATAGGTAGGTTTTGATCTTCAAGGTAACTTATACAAATAATACAAAATGCAAATCATATATTTTATCATTTACAAAAGAAAATATGAGCCAAGAATTTTTACATTATTCCATTTAACTGCATTGACACTTCCAAGATATAGTTTCATTAGGTCTGATTTTTCTACTTGACAATCTGGTTAGAAATATCTATAAGAGCACTGTGCACAGTGACTTTGGTGTCCCAGCTGTGCTGGGGCACAGAGAGATGCAGCTGAACCTGTAGATGCTAACTTCGGCAGTACTCACCCTGAAGACTGTCATTTCTTCCAGAAGAACCTCTTCTAAGTCATGCCACGTCTCCTTGGGGACTGAGACCACCTTAAGGACAGTCCCAACATCTTTAAAAGAAAGCAGAGGGAAAGTTACAATGGAATTAGATTAGAATGGCATTTACCCCTAATGGGACAAGAAGGAATTTCACAGAGAGGGTTTTGTTTATTTGTTTTGTTTTTATCTTGTGGGATGGAAAGTATGTGTGTCGAAAGCCCAGGTGAAAACTTCTGCAAGTCAGTTCCTGCAATACACTTTGTTACGGGAGGCTTTCTTCCCGTGTTTGTGACACCAAGCTTCCTACTCCAGCTTAACTGGACTGCAAGCTTCTGACCCGAAACTTTCCATCTCCCCAGAGAGATTCTTAGATTACATCACACTTTCCTGCATCTTCCTGGGTCTGGACTCACGTTCTCAACTCAAGCATGGCAAGTACTTTACACACCAAGCAATCTCCTCAGCCCCACCAAAAAAAATATTTTTCCAGCATTTCTTTTCCGTGTGGGTACATTAGTAAAATTCCACATACAAATGCGTTTTGTGCAGTTAGACTAAGAACTTATAAAGATACCCACGGAACATAAAAACCTATGTTTAGAACTATATCAAGCTTCAAAGAAGAATTTAACATGAAAGGGTAGAAATCTTCAAAAATATAATGAACACAATTAAATGGCTAAGTTAGATAGCTTTTTTACTTTTAAATTTTTTAATTGCCATGCATTCCAGAGTATATGTGTATATATACATATATAAAACCAATTTGAACACATAGACTTTTCCCCTTTTGTTTTGACACCAGCATATGTTCACAAAGACTCTGTAGATGTGAACTGTTAGGGACATCACCGATCCCAGGTCCAAGAGCCTCCGAGTTCAGTAGCCTCCAGAAGCGGCCACATTAGCGGACCTTAGCGTAGGCTCGATGACACTGGAGTGAAGAATGTCAATTTGATCTTTCAAAGTAAACACTTTTGATTCCCACCATAGTTTCTCTACAATATGCACACTTGGAAATCCAGTTTACAGTCTTAAAAAAGTTAAATTAGGGAATTCAAGTCTAAAAAATTGATTTCATCTTATAGAGATTTAAATTACTTTGCAATTTTTGTTATTAAGAGAAAAATGTTGTAATGAAAACACTGTCATTTTCACCTGCAGTTTTATTTATGCAATGTGAATTTTCCTGTGTGGCAGGTGGGACTCGACTCTTTGTTCAAAGGCAAACAGGGTTAAGATAGTGAGTCTAAACAGTTTCAGTTCTGAGTAAATTTGGTCAATTCTTTGCAGCTTCAGTTCATTTATTTTAACAAACTTTTCTTTTTTCCAAGGAAATTATTACCAATAAGAATTGCTATACCAGAAATATAACCTAGTGCATCACTCTATTGGCCACTGTCCTCAGTGGATTGTCACATTGTGCTCTGTGATCAAGGCTATTCCTTTTAAAGTTAAAAAAAAAAAAGTCCACTTTTAAGAGGATCCTTCTGTGTTTACAGGACCTTAGGCTGCTCATAACACCAAAGATTAAAGGGAAATTAGGTTAATCTACTTAGTGACTCCACTGGGTCTCCTGGACCCAAACACAACTTTATCTCTGCTCCAGATCAAGTTGTACCGAATAGTATTTCAAACAAGTTCACACAAATTGAATCAGATTACTCAACAAGGATCAATGCGCTATGACGTGAAACTTAGTTAAAAGAGACAATTACTGTAATCAATTTCCTTGCTGACAGATGACCCTGGTCTGGACTGACCTACAACCATCCACAGCACCCAACGTTCAACATCCTCATGAAAAGGGTGTTTTTTTTTTTTTTTTTGAAAGGCGGTCTGTGTCATAGAGGAACAAAACGTTCATGATTGGTTTGCTTTGGTCAAACACCCAGAAGCGGGCTTTGTTGCTTTGAGAGGAAATACGGGACTTCTGAACTAGGGATGGCCAGCAAGGCCGCGGTGACATTATTGAAGAAACCCAATTACTCTGCAGAGATTCAATTACAACTTGACCTTAAAAGAGAAGCTAATATTAACTGAGAAGAAATATTCTCTTCTGTTTCCTGATTCTATTTGTAAGCGGCGGATGCTAGGCACAGTCACTGACTTTTACAGAATTCCGAGTCTCATTAGGGTTCTCGTTGGGTGGGGGAATGTTCTCCGTAGAAGGAGTCTTTAATGCATTGCTAAGAACGTGACACTGTTAACCATGATGACGTCAGGATTTCATAATTAAGGTATCAATCTTAACAGTAATTTACCACACATTTTCTGTTCTGCTGCAGTCAACGTAGTTTTCTTTCTGTTTCTCCCCGAAGGAAGAGAAGGCGTCATTGTACCAGGTCTCGGTGGCGCACACTGCGTGGCTCCCTCTCGTGTTGATTTACGTCAGTTAATGAAGTTAATGGAGACTAAGAATTTATTACCCTGGAATCTGACGTTAAGTAGCAGGTTTTGGATTTGTAACTGGTCCCTTCAATGATTGCATCACCGCTTAGAGGGTGCGGGGGGAGCAAAATAACATGTCACAGCCACAGAAAGATTGATTCTGAAAATACACCCGCGTTTCGAAACCTGCTTCTAAAAGTGAAGTCAGTGAAAGGGTTTGGTTACGTGTCTAAGGAAAGGCATTCGATGAGCGTCCAATAATTTTCTGATAAAAAATTTTCTCCAGGTTTCATTTGTAGGGCAGAAACAAGGGGCAAATTATTTTGGTAACCTTTATGTGATTGAAGGTTTTTATTAGTGGAAATGTTAAGGTTCGGACAAGTTTTCAGTAACATAATACCCTGGGAACCTCAGTCACATGATTTGAGCAATATTGTGTGTGTGTAATTGTGTATCCCGAACTAGAAGAATTATGATTCAATTATTATAATTGATTATTTAGCTCTTACATTTCCTTGATTGAATTGAGTAAGTTTCATTTCAAAGGAACCTTTTTTTTTTTTTTTTTTTTTAAAAAAAAGCAAATGTATCTACAAAGTGATGGCAGACTGTTCTGGTACCTTGGAAATGAATGCAGAACTTGCTTATTCAGCTAAATACAGTGTTCTGGAAGAAAACAGAAGGGTAAAAGTCAGAAGGGTACCTGTTCCGATGAACATGACATCATACTGGCCGTCCTCTGCATCCACTCGGTCCACAACAATCTGCGTGAACTGATAATTTACATCCGTTTTGATCATTATTGGGCGGTTATTAATAGGGAACACTGGGTTGTACATGGCTGGGTGACTTCTGGCGAAGGTTATGACATCATCAGGAAGATCCTTTGTGGAGTCAAAGCCACCAAACGTTTTACTCGGACACTATTAGAGAAAGGCGAATACCTTTTAAATAAAATCTAATGATTAGGGTTATAAATTATAAAATTACACTTCTTTAATATTCCGTGAGTCTAAACCCATAATTATTTTTATTACATTTGAATCGGGCTGAATAAGTATTATCTATTACCAGCTCTATGTCCCTAAATTAGTAGTTGAAGCCATCAGTATATATTTCTAAACAAATGTTAATTTTCAATATTAATGAATGTCATCATTTCTTGCAGAAGTTGCAAACGTATCTGAGGAGTTCAGCTGTCTGAAGGAGTCTGTTGTCCCTGTTCACTGCACCAGCCTGAACTCTCTGTCTATAATAGATACTTAACATAATGCATGAAATACGCTACCTTTGAGGGCATCTAAGGATGTCTCGAGAAGCAATAGTTGTCTTGATGATAGATAACTGCTTTAGTTAGAGTCACAGCCAAATAGAAATGATCTTTCCCAGCCAAAAGACAATAAAAACTATTCACTACTGTCAGACAGACTCATAACATAAGGTTGAACACATTATTAATGACTTTAATAAAATAAGTCAGGCTTTATTTAGTGGCTACCAGGGTATGGCGCAGAAACGAGCCAATCAAAATGGAGGCAGCAAAGTTAAGAAAAATACCTATTGACACCCAAAGCAAGAAAGAACATCTTTCTTGTGAGCTGGGAGCACGTCACCTGTGGATAGAAATACTCTTCTCAAAGGTAAATAAAAAGCCATGAGAGAGATCGATGTTTTTTTTTGTCTCCTCACTGTAATCCAGTGTGTAGATCCAATGCACTGTCCCAGGGCACAGTACATCCGGTCTTCCGTAGCTTATCAGCAGTTCAGTAATGATTCGCTTTTAATGTAAGTGCTCGAGAGATAAAGTGTAATCGTATCTTACGAGATTAGAGTTAGAAATCAACCTCTTGACAAATCCATTAATAATTCAAGAGTTATTAAATAATGTTTTGAAATGAGAGTACAGTATATACGCGTACATGTTTGGCCTGCACATGGAATAGACATGATAGAGTAAGAGACTTCTTGTCTTGATATACCTTAGAGATTTCTCTAATATCACAATTAAAACTTGTAAAAAAAAAGACAAAGCTTCAAAGGCTTTTAATATTATTTTTTAATATTTAATATTTATTTAATATTATTTATTTATGGGACTAAAGAGATGTCATGGCTTCTTCCAGAGGACTTGGGTATGATTCTCAGTACCCAAAAAGGTAATTCATATCTAATTATACCTGCAGTTCCAGGGTATCCTATGCTCTCGGTGACTGGACATATGTGGAATACAGACACATGCAGGCAAAACACTCACAAAGAGAAAAGAAGGAATTTTGAAAAAGGATCTCTGTGTTCTCCAGTACATTATGTAAAGACATCGGGAACAATTGTGCAAATGTGTGAGTAAAAAATGTAGTTGAGGATTATTTTAATTTTCCTACAACTTACTTTCGTTTCTCTATTATCTGTTTTTAAATATAAAATATAATTTGCTTATAGACTTTCTCTAATTTCAATAACAGCTGGACTGTGGTGGTGCACACCATTAATCCCAGCACTCAGGAGGCAGAGTCAGGAGGATCTCTGTGAGTTCAAGGACAGCCTGGTCTACAGAGTGAGATCTAGGACATCCAGGGCTACACAACACAGTGAAAGTCTATCTCAAAAACCAAATTGTTTTCAATAATAACATGTTGTTTATATGTTGTACTTATGACTGCCCCTCAGTAATAATGTTGAAATGACAGAGAAATGACAGTTTGCACCTTAAAACACTCATCACATCCTCTTCCACTCCTGACTTATGCAATGCTGTCTCCAGCACTGAGCACAGGGCTGGCTGATCAGCTTCTCCTAAGAGCTTACTGTGAACAGTGAGTTAGTGCTAAGCTGGAGACGGAATACTGGCACCATCACTTACCACAGTTCTCATCACTGAAATTGGAAAAACAAGTGGCTACTCTGTGTGTGTGTGTGTGTGTGTGTGTCCCAGTACAATATATCCCATAGAGCAAAGCCCAGAATATAGTAATTTCTATTACTGATTTCACAAACACTATTTATATTCATATTAAAAGGTATTTTTTTTTTCGAGACAGGGTTTCTCTGTGGCTTTGGAGCCTGTCCTGGAACTAGCTCTTGTAGACCAGGCTGGTCTCGAACTCACAGAGATCCGCCTGCCTCTGCCTCCCGAGTGCTGGGATTAAAGGCGTGCGCCACCACCGCCCGGCTATTAAAAGGTATTTTGAGCAGGATATTTAAGACATGGAGATCTGTCATCCGTAGAAACATCAAACTGTCTACTAAGAAAGAGGGGACGGTTTGTGACTAAGACCTGGAGTAAACGCCTTTTGTTTTCCTAAGTCTCATTGTTTTTCTATAATAAAAATTTTCCATCTAGTCATTATTATTTTTAAATCCTATTGAATTTTTTGTTGCTGTTGCAGCATTACCAGTTAGAAACTGGTAATATTTTATAAAACACAATAATTTTAATTTTCTCATAGATAATTTTAGAAATGCAGAGAAAATAAAAATACTAAATCCTATATCTAGTAAGGTAATATAAAATACTTGTCTTGAATCTATGATACTATTGAACCACTGAAGTAAAATTAAAATAGTAGGTAAATTTCAAATGTAAGTCCTTTCCACTGTCTAAAAATATCTTTCCTAAAGTTTCTTTTGATTAGAAAATGCTACTCCCAGTTGGGATTGACAAGAAATGACCTGGGCCGGGAGCTGCATGAACATAATTTCTGGTACACAGAGTGGCGATCTGTTCACTAAAACATTAGGAGTACTAGGATGTGGCACAAGCCATTGTAATTAGTTATTCAGATGGAAGAGCAGGAGGACAAGCCTTGACCACAGGGGACGCGGGACCACCAGCCAGGAAGCTCAGGAGAACCTCTGTCAAGTCCTAGGGTACCTGTGGATGGACCCGCTTACAGGGGAAGAAGTTAACTGATGAGCTATTAATTACACCCAAGAAAACTAAGTGAAAGAATTCTTAGGGGTTGAATAACGGAGGATCATGACAGCCCAAGATTGCAGTGAACTGCACAGTTGAATAAGGATATAGGGTGGGAGAGTCATTAAGTCTCAAAAAGGCACAAGAAGACATATGGGTGAGTCTCCTAATCAGTTCCATCTTAAAAACAGACCTCAGCCCAGCTCCATCTGAGACCCTGTCAATGGGAGTTTGCCGGGATCACACTAGTACCAGTATGGTTCGCAATAGCATTTATAACTAACCTTAGTAGAATGAAAAATCCTAGGCTATATATAACTACGAAAAGGACCAAACATCATAGAACCCTACGGAATCTTACAACCATTTGCAGACACAATAAAACTATTCATTAAAGAACCCTTACGACCTTATGTCCCTGAGACGTTGTCTTGTTTGGTGACTGACGTGGGGTTGCCCGGGTCACCGTGGGTGGCGCCAGTATGGGCATGAACTCCTGGTGGAATAAGGTCTTATTTTTTGTCTCGAAAAACCAAAAAAAAAAAAAAAGACTATTTTGTTACATGACATTTTGTTTAGCTTGACACGGTTTCATTGGAATGCTAATGTTGCAAGCTCAATCGAAACCATGGGATGATAATGTTGGTTTTAATCTTGCCTACCATATAATCAGAATAAGGCACTCATATACCTCCTACTAGTTTCCGTGTCCCTGACAGTCATTTCCATAGCGTTCTTCGAGAAAGGGCATCAGCTTCTCATTCATGGTTTGCTTAAAAAAATTAGGGACAACTAATGATATGGAAAGAATCCATACTGGAATGTGCGGTGAACATGTTACATGTGGAGTTACCAGGAACCACACAGAATCGGTCTTGACCTTCTCTTCGTAGTCACAGACTCTTGCTCTGTGTTGTGTTATTACATCTCAACTTATTTGCTGTACTTGACAAAACTATATTCATCCCACGTGTTACATATCAGAGCCACTTACAGTTCCGGGCCGTGGATACGGGACTCTTCCTTGATACGGCACCCACTGATAGTTGGGGCCGTCTCTGTGCGCGTATGGGCCAAGGAACACTCTCCTCACGTCACTCATGCTGTACATACACACCGCAGAGCCCTTGAAGATGTTGCTGGAAGAGAAGAGAAGGAAAACCGGCTTTATCTCTAGTTAGGGGCTGTAGGGTGACTTGGACTTCCTTAATTTGCTTCAGATGTTAGTGACCGAAACACACATAGAGCCTTTGCAATCACAAATATTCTTTGGGATCAGTTTGGCCTCATCGATGTATTTTATCAGTGTGTAAAATAAATCATGACTTGTTTAAAGTGTGTGAAATCTTATTTGGTCTTCATCAAATATATGCATTTATATCAAATATCAACTATTAAGGCTGGACAAGAAAGACATATAAGAACGATCACCTCTGAATAAATATTTAGTTTTGATGTCATAAAGAAATAAAAGCTACACTTTCTGCTTCATCCTCAGGTATCATCACTGAGAAACAACATCATCATAGTCTCAAGAACTTTAAAAAGTCATTTATAAGAGCCAAACCTGGGGCTCTGAAGGAATGTTTGCAGGCACACGGCATATCACATTAGAATTTTAAGTCTTAAATCAACAGGGCATGACCTGAAGTGACATTGGAGATCAGAAATCCACGAAGGATTAATCATTATATCTGTACAGCACCAAGCTTAGTTTAAGGGAGTAGGTGTTACGCGATGGTCAAAGTGGAGAATTACGGCAGATATTTCTATCACTCTATCCATCAAAAGCAAGCAATTGAAATAACTGTGTTTGTCATTGATTTGAAACTGTTTTCCATTTACTTGGTCTGCAAAAGCACAGCTTATGTAACATATAAAAATAAAATGCATGTTTACATTACCTATAATATAACAATGTTTACATTACCTATAATACAACAATGTGCCGGGCGGTGGTGGCGCACGCCTTTAATCCCAGCACTCGGGAGGCAGAGGCAGGCGGATCTCTGTGAGTTCTAGACCAGCCTGGTCTACAAGAGCTAGTTCCAGGACAGGCTCCAAAGCCACAGAGAAACCCTGTCTTGAAAAACCAAAAAAAAAAAAAAATCAATATAAGTCAGATTGGAGGCACACATAAATCATGCCACACAAGAACTCTGGGTTCCTAAGCTATAAAAATTGCTCGTTAGACAATGATACAGGAGGGAAACCGATGTCTATCAGGCTCTGACAACCACTTACCATGAATACCCGGCTCCATTCTAACCTCAATAAATATACATGACGTTTAATATTTCCACGAAAGAATAAATAACAAACTAACCCACATTTGATGCATCCCATCAAATTTTCGTTGAAATTTGTTGATTGTATCCCATTTTCTTTTTACATATTTAGTAATCTTGGTGAATCAGGTATCTCTGAGGTTTAACACATACAACTTTAGAGTCATTTGCCACCAATAATCTATCTTATTGAAAAGAGTGAAGAAATTATTTCACCCATTAAACAGTGACAATCAAAATATGGATTCCCTATATACTACCATGGGAAGTACCCAGACAACTGGTCAAAAGAGCAGATTCATAGGGCCAACTCATTCTTACAAGGTCAGAGACTCTACTGATAAACAATATGAGTTTGTATTACTTATATTTTATAATTGAAATTTGCATATATGATTTGTAGAATTTGTGCATATGATTTGCAGAGTAGAGACATTAAGTTTAAACACATTCTTGGTGATTCTCACAGACAACACGGAGAAATGCAGTTCCTCCAGGAAGTGGGGACACAGAAAGACAGATTGAGAGTCACCAATCACTCTTCCCACGGTCTTTACCACAGTTGTCTCGTTATTAACATCAAATTTACCAGTGCATAGGCATATGGACTTGCATATAGAGTTAGTAAGATGTATCTCTTCATTTCTAAAGTTAATTTTATTAAGTGATGATGCCAAAGTGATTTAAATGTCTTTAATATTTATAAATAAGCCAGAATTACATCCTACAATTAATCTTTCTCTTTGTGCGACCATAACCACCAACAGGGCTTCTTAGTGGATTCGATATTATTTTTATTTTAAATAATTTGTTGCCGGGCGGTGGTGGCGCACACCTTTAATCCCAGCACTTGGGAGGCAGAGGCAGGCGGATCTCTGTGAGTTCGAGACCAGCCTGGGCTACAAGAGCTAGTTCCAGAGCAGGCTCCAAAGCTACAGAGAAACCCTGTCTCGAAAAAGCAAATAATAATTAATAATAATAATAATAATTTGCTATCTCTCAATGCATATGCTTACTGATAGCCATGCAATGAGTTTATTTATTCCAAAAATACTTTACATAGTTCGAACCTTCTGCTGAGTAGAATGGGGGTTTTCCGATCGAAAGATTAAGCAGCTGCTTTTTCATTGAGAGCAAGAGCTCTTGGAAGAGCTAGAAAGAGAGAAGCGCAGGCTGATGACGGAGCTGGGAGGGTATGGAAGCGAGGGAACGTGCAAGGAGAGGAATAGAAAGAAACAGAAAGCGAGGAAATGAAGCTTGAGTGTGGAACTGTGTGACAAGCAGCGCACGCACACAAACCTGTGTGAAATGGGCTCTCTGGTTTCTCTCTCCAGCTCTTGCTTGAGTTTAAGGAATCTTTTCATAAGATTATACTTTAAATATTTGGATCTTAGGTGGTTAATGAAAAAAATCAAGGAACCCATCAAATTAAAGAGTAATTACAGGAAAAAAGGAGAAAAATCTATTTGCTAACATTCAGAAATTTTGATATAATAAATACAGTATATTCTAATGCATGTGAAGTGTGTAAAATCATACACGTACATTGAAATTTCATGAAATGCTGTAGTAATGTTTGTAAAAGCTACATTAAGAAGATATGTGTATATACATCTCTTTATTTATGCATGCCATTACAATTAATGAAAAAGAGGGCATGAGTTTGGAGAAGAGGGGGGAGCAGTGTATGTGAAGTGAAGGTCTGGAGGAATGGAAGAAGAAGGATGATTATAAGTATATTATAATCTCAAAATCAAAAGAAACATTAAAACATTCCTACAAACAACTTAATAGTTTTATTTGTCGGCGTTTCACTTTCTCTAACTCTGCAAGCTTTTATTGAATTCTAAGGGAACGTGTAGGAAAATGGAGCAGGGACCCCACATGTGAGAGCCGTGGGAAGCCTTCCCAACCGCCGGACACCAGAGGGGTGATTTCTACTAAGTTCTCCATCAACTACCGGTCCAGGGAGAGGACTTTCACTCCAGGGGAACAACTGGAAACACGAAGTATCCCAGATTGTCTTTACCTTGTTTCTTCAGCATTTGCTGAGAGCAGTAGAGACAGAGTCGGTCAGACAGTTGCTATATTTCTAGGTTCCAAATCGAGTACCTTTATTCTTCTTTTATATCACTATAAGCTTCAAAAAAAATTCAAAAAAATTCTTGTTTCCAACTTTACGATCCACATCTTGCTAAATATTTAAAGTTGATATTTATTGTTATTAACTGTATTTCATAGGATATTACACACAGTTTCCAGACTGCTTCACTATTCCGTTTATAGTGATGCCATCCTTGCGTTACACGCTTTCATTCCTGATGACTTGTATTTGGTGAACACGCACGTGTGCTACCGTGATGCACAGTTCGGAGGACAACTTGTTTCAGCCAGTTCTCTACTGCTCCTACTTTCCGGGATCCCACTCTGGTTGGGAGCGTTGGGACAAGCACCTTCTCCCCAGGAGCTGGGTCAGAAGGCCCTGACCTCACGACTTGTAAAATCATTAACAGTGTGTGTCAGAACCAAGGATTCACAGACGCTCAAAAACTAGAGCAACAAAAAGCAGCTAAAGTAGCTACAGGATGTGCAGTTTATCCAATACAATAATAAAGGGCCGCTTACCTCGACGTTGTGAACACTCCATAGACAACCGGATTTTTAGGGTCTTTAGAGTTCATTAAGAATACATCCTCTGTTTGAAAACACGAGAGAAAGTTCTTTATTCATTTTCCATCTAGTGGGAAGTTTCCCTCCCTCCTCTCCTCCCAGGCCCTCCTCCATCCCTCCTTTCCCTGCCCCAATTCTGTTCTCATCTCCCCCTCCCCCATCCATCTCTCCTCTGTTTCCATTCAGGCACAGGTCTCCCGTGGATATTTGGTGTAGGAGGGTTCTTCTATATTTTGGGTTACTCTCATTGGTTGAATAAAGACTCTGCCTGGCCTGTAAGATACGTCAGCCCTTAGGTAGGCGGAGTAGACAGAACGGAAGTTCTGGGAAGAAAGGAAGTGTGTGAGACGCCATGATGCTCCGGCCTGAGATGGATGCAGGAGGTTAGAATCTTCCGATAAGTCACTGATTCGTGGTGACATACAGACTTTTATAATGGGTTAGTTTAAGATGTGAGAGTTAGCCAAGAAGAGGCTAGTGATAATGGGCCAGGCAGTGTTTTAAATGAATCCAGTTTGTGTATAATCATTTTGGGCATAAGCCAGCTGGCGGCCAAGAGCCGGGTGGGAAGGAACACAGCCCACACCTCATTACTACAGATATTAACAAGACATGGCATGTTGAGTTTCAGTGAGACTGAGCACTTCACACATGTCCTATGCAACAAACGCCAGCCACTTACGCAGTTCATCAAAATGGGTGTCAATGCCGTTGGGACCTGGCACGGAGCAGATCAGGCGAGCCTTCAGGAAGGTCGTCCACTTATTCACGAGACTCCTGTGTCCGCCAAAGTCATTCTGAAAGGAAACACGAGCCACTCTATAGGGCAAGCACGCCACACAGAAGTCTCAAATATGCTTCTATTTCCCATTTCTCAACTCCAGGCACGTGAATTATTTCTTAATTTTCCATGTTTAAATTATTTAAAAAGGCATCTTTCCTTGTAACCAAGTAATCCCCCATTCTTTATTTTTCAAATTAGTCATAGCCATTCTGAATGACTGTATATAAACTATTATCCTATTTATGATAGTTTTGCTCAAATCTTTGACCCAAAGCTCAGTAAAGGGAATGCCCATAAGAGTCCTTAAATGTGCTGGGCGGCTGTGGCTCAGGCCTTTAATCCTAGCACTGGGGATGCAGAGGCGGGTGGAAATCTGTGAGTTCAAGGTCAGCCTGGTCTACAAGCGCTCTACAGCTATAGAAAAAGGCTGTCTTGAAAAAAAAAAAAAGAAAAGAAAAAAGAGTCCTTACATTATTTTGTCCATTAATCAGAGTAGATTAACTCATTTTAAATATATACACTATGAAATACTATTTAGCCATTTAATAAGATTAAACCAGGAGGACTTGGTCAGTAAATCTAGTCAGATAGACTAATATAAATATCACTGACCCCAAGTAAAAATGAGCCCAAAATGTTGAACTCATAAAAGCAGTGTGCAGAATGGTGGCCCACTGAGTCTAGAACAGTGGAAATTGAAGACAAATTGGCCAAAGGATAGAAAATTTTGAATAGACAGGAAGAAGAGATTCAAGAAATCTATTATATACCATGATTGCTAAGGCAGTGTTAATGTTATAATCTTAAAATATTGCTAAGAAAGATTTTTAAGTGTTGTTACCACATAGAATAAGAGATTTAAAACATATACTAAAAGCCGGGCGGTGGTGGCGCACGCCTTTAATCCCAGCACTCGGGAGGCAGAGGCAGGCGGATCTCTGTGAGTTCGAGACCAGCCTGGTCTACAAGAGCTAGTTCCAGGACAGGCTCCAAAGCCACAGAGAAACCCTGTCTCGAAAAACAAACAAACAAAAAAAAACCCATATACTAATTTGCTAGATGTATCCATTTATAAATGTCATAATGATTGTATGTTACAAATGTATACAACTTTTGCAACTAAACTAAATTTAAAGGAAATTTTCCACCCTGCTATGAATAATGGACAATTATTAACCGCATGTTGGCCCTGGGTTTGGCAAGCTCTCCCTACTGAGCCCGTGTTCTCTTTGAATCTCATCAACTGCTGCTGCCCGACTCAGGGAATCTACTGAGCATAAGCCAGCCTTCCTTGCCCTATGTTGACTGGATGATGAGCGTTGCTTATTGTCTTCACTGACAGTAAATCCACCAAGGCACACTACTGAAACCAAACACTTCCACAGCAAGAAGCAGTCAGATTTTACACTGATACCAGGAGGTTGAGAAAATTTTCCTTAGAAAATACTTTCAAAATGGCTTATTACTGCAAATAAAACTGAATTTTAATGTAGATGTTACCCCGAATTCAATTGCAAAGGCATATATTTACCAGAAGATACTATCTTTAAAACTCATTTTTTTTTTCTTTTTGGTCTATTGAGACAGGGTTTCTCTGTGTAGTATTGACTATTTTGAAATTTGCTCTTTAGACCAGGCTGGCCTTGAACTCACAGAGATCCGCCTGCCTCTGCCTCTCGAGTGCTGGGATTAAAGGCGTGTGCCACCCTTGCCCAGCTAAAACTAATTTTTATGTATACATGTTGCAGTAAAAGTTTCTTTAAAATTAGCGCATGCATTTATATTCTATTTGTATGGTATTTATATTATACAGCTTTTTTTATAACTGCAGCTAATACTTTAAACTTATTGATTTTTATAAAAATGTCTGATTTATTTACACATTGCTTATGTTTCCAAATAACAAAGGGAGCTTTTCCAGGGATCAATTGTACTGGATAATCAGATCATAATGTGCTAAGAAAGAGATCAGAAAGACCGCAAGGATTGTTTTGTGTTATAACAGTGTCATGCAATATTACATCATATTAAACACCGAATCCTCCAGAAAAATAAATATCCAATCGCCTCATTCCACCATTTGTATAAGAACCTATGTGCATGATGAAATGATCAATTTGTAAATATAACCTATCCTAATTTTGGCTCGTTGTTCAATGCCTTATCTGTTTGTATTCCAATACCACAAATCCATTCAAAATATATTAGTGTAGAAAACTGCTAAATCTGAAAATGTAGACGGTATGTTCTTTCAGGTGATATTTTATTCTTATTCATACAGGAAAATATTTTCTATTCCATAACAAAATAATTAATGTAATTGTGAAATAATGTTGCTTCATAATCTATAATCACATCCCTATTTGTATATAGTACATTTTCAATAATTTTTAACATTTAAATATTTGCCATTATATGTCATTTTAAACATCATTTAAAAAAATAGAAAATAAAATGAAATTAAATTGTGAATGAACAATGCTTTTTTTTTTTTTCTTTACCTCACCTTGCATATCTGGCCAATTCTAGCATGAGTGGCTTTTCCCGAATGTTCTCCGTCTATCGCATTCTCTCGGAAGAAAAAATACACTTTGTCGTCTTCAGGGTTGTCGCTCTCTGGGATGAGATGAGCACTGATGAATCTAGGATCTGAGAAAAACACTGTATTCATTAACCTGCAGTTTAATGAATAAGGATATTCTGTGGAGTTTGTTTATACTTTCTTTGTTATATGTTAAGATGGTAGTTTCCTTGTTTAATTCACTTTTTTTGGGCTTATTTCACCCAATGCCTGTCCATTATGAAATATATTATAAGTTATAGTTATTTATATAAAGTTAAAAAGATATTTAATTTTGCTCAGAGTGTTAGGCTTGGGTACAAAACCCAGACAGAACAAATTATTGATTATCCAAGTCCTCTTCAATCTTAAGAGTTATCAAGTGTTCCTTGTTGCTGTATGCAGTCATTCCTCCTTTATTGCATAAAATTGCATGCAAAGTCCTGACTAGTCCCTTCTTGTTTTCATTAAATACTTGGTGGATGCAAAGATGAAATCTGTGTAAGCAACAGAACTGCCCGTTTGTTCCCAGCTCAGAATACGGCGACATCATTTTCCTCCTCAGACCATGACTGCGCTCTCATGCTCTGTGTTCTGTCCGGCAGTCTGTCCTTTTGCACGACCAGTCCACGTCACAGCTCCAAGGTCAACAGTACCAATGAGATCACCAATCATTTCTCAACCGCTCTGTTCCTAGCTTACAGCCGTCCATGTTTTTTTCAACGCAACCACCAGAATGCTCCTCTACCCCATCATGTTTGTCTTCAGTCTCTCCATGTTCTGCACCATTGATTTAATAATAAAACCAGCCAGGCTCTGTTGGCGCACGCCTTTAATCCCAGCACTAAGGAGGCAGAGGCAGGTGAATCTCTGCGAGTTCAGGGCCAGCCTGGTCTATAAAGTGAGTTTCAGGACAGGCTCCAAAGCTACAGAGAAACCCTGTCTCAAGAAACCAAAACTGACCAACCAACCAAATAAATATATGAATGATATAAATCAAAATATAAAATCAAAATACTTAAGGTGACCAGGGGCTGAGACCTTTTCTGAACTACCTGACACATATTTACTTCTGCATACTTTTTCTTCCAGCCTTCTTCTGGACAGAGATGCTATCACCAATCCTGGTTCTTAAACATGTTTGGCTCAATCTGTTCTGTTTTGAAGCTTGTTCCTCTGGGTAAATCTGTCTTCAAATAACCTAAGGCTCAAATGCGACAAATCCTACTTTCTTTGGGTCTTTCTTCAAATATCTTATTATTAGATAGAGCGTTGACACCGTTCCTCTGTATTTATTCTATCATATATCCTTTTCCCAGCACTATTGAGTGATCTCATTTGACTGATCTGATTCTGTTTCTGTATCTTCTTCTCCTCCTCTTCCTCCACCTCTTCCTCCTCCTCCTCCTCTCTCTCTCTCTTTCATTCTCTCTCTCTCTCTCTGTGTGTGTGTGTGTGTGTGTGTGCAACTGCACCTGCGTGTGAATGTGTATGTTTCTGTCTCTCTTATTTAAACCCATTTATAACCTGCCTTCATCCCTACCCAAAAATATAAAAATTAGCACATTTTGTTTGTGCTGTAAATTATAATCTTAAACTACATCTTAAAACATAATAACAATCAAACGTTACTGGTGAAGAAGGAAAAGAAGTGGAAAAATGAGAAACAATGCAAAATCTACTAATAACAGCAGAAAAATATGTCAGCAATCTTCAGAGTCCCTCCTTAAAAAAATACTTTTGTAAATAACTGGGCTAATATGGCTGTCTCTCTCATAAACAAACATTGTTTAATAGTTTCTAGGTTGTAAAATGCACCAAGCTGTGAAGCTGTTTCCAACTCATAGAAACATTCTTTTTTTAGGATAGTAAAGACATATAAATAACCTCACCCACACAGTCAATTTTGTTAGCAATGTAATAATATATATATGTTATACATATATAATATTATATACATAATACATGTATATAACAATATATATCATGTAGTCGCCACCATATTTAAGAGATATAGGAAGTGAACAGATCACAAAGCTAACTTTATCTGTGTAAAATCCACAACATCCAGCCCTGATCTTAAGCCTTAAATAATCACCGTAATTACGTGCTCTATAGCTGTGACATCTTTATGTGTTTACCCCGGGATGATATGCCCCAAGTGAACCTCACAAAGATACAGACCAAGTAACGTAGAACACATTGGAAATGTTTCCGGTGAGCCAGAATAATGGAGTAATAATTTAAGAACCAACATGAGAAGTTGGTCTAATGTCACTTTACAAACCAATGCGGTTCTACAGATCCTAGCGTAACAAAGACTTCACAGTAACTAAATTTAACTAGCGTTTTTTTTTTTTTTTTTTAGATTTCTTCTCATGGGAAATTAATCTAATTTGAATCTAAGGTTTCAGCAAAAAGTCCATGTTTGTAAGAATATAATTAACTTAATAAATTTTAGAGGGGAAGTAAGATAATTTTACAGCACATTCTCTCATGACCAAGTATCAACTTAAGAAAATACCAGCATCTACATGTACAATACTTTCTTTTGTTTATTATTTTACATTTTAATGCAATTAACACTACTTAGGTGTCAGTGAAACTATGAGAAGGATTGCATTGTGTTTTCAATTAAATACTCAAATAGATTTATTTTTCATGCATTCCTTACCATCTGTACTATTAACGTATTAAATATTTCTCAGTGTCTACTCTTTATTTTTATTATGGAGGATCCCAAATTACTACAATGGAGATCTTCTACATACACGATGGTGACTGTCACCAGATATCCATCAGGTAAATGTTCTAAATCTTAAACTGTACAAGAAAGACTCAAACTAGGAGTTTAGAAAGAACCCAAGAAAGACACGCCTCTAGCTTATTTTTAGAATTTAAGTTGTGAGGCACAAAGAAGGAAAACAAGCAGAAGGCGACGGAAACAGCAGGGAGCATTGTGTCACCAGAGAAGACAACATGGAGAGGTAGTGGTCAGGGCAGGCGACTGAAAGCTAAGAAATGCGGCGTTCTTCTCAATGTGCTTCTCTCTCTTTACTCGGTGGGAAGAACCAAGAAAGTGTTTGAGACACAACATTGAGACATTCCATGATGTGGAAGCGTTGTCGGGGCTCAGCTGCTCCCCAGAGTAAAATCAGAGGTGCTGGAAGTGGACACAAAAGGGCAGAGTGAGGCAAGAAAGCAAGGCTGGCGGACTGAGCCTGAGCAACCACAGAGACACAACGGATGCAAAAGCGACCTGGTCAGCAAGGTGCAAGGTGACCCAGGGGCGGATTATTTTAAATTAATTGGATGGTAGAGCTTAATTAATTCACAGATAGAAAGTTGAATGCATGGTGCAACTGTTAAAACCATGAAAAAGAAAGAAACTTCTGCTCTTTCTTGGCTAAACCAGGCGGTGGTGGCGCACGCCTTTAATCCCAGCACTCGGGAGGCAGAGGCAGGCGGATCTCTGTGAGTTCAAGACCAGCCTGGTCTACAAGAGCTAGTTCCAGGACAGGCTCCAAAGCTACACAGAAACCCTGTCTCAAAAAAAAAAAAAAAGAAAGAAAGAAAAGAAAAGAAGAAAAGAAAAAGAAAACCTATCCACAGATGTTTGGAATGTCTTGGACCAGTGTGGGTCCCCCTTCCCATCTGCTCCCCAAGTTTCACTAACTGGGTTCTTCTCCATGGGTCACCACCGTCAGGCATCAGGAGATAGCGAACCGCCCAATCAAACTGGGTTTTCTCCTGCTTATCTATTGACAGGAAAATATTCAGGTTGTTTACAGCTTGCTTTGCTTTCCTTATTCTTTGAAGCTTCTTGACACTGAGATTCGTTCGTTTTCGGACACCATTGTGTCTTTTCTCCCTGTTGTCTACACCTCTCAACAGGCACGCCTTCTGAACTTCTCTCTGGACTTTTCCCCCTTAAAATGATGCAGTGTTTTCTCCACTACTGCAGGATTCTCGATCTGTTTATGTTATGTTCTTTCACTCATACGCTCTCGAGGTCTCAAATGTTAATAAACCACATACCATCATGTTCCTCTTCTCATATCCAATTTCTGCACTTCGCGATTCCGGTTAAGAGTTCTCCCCCAGATACTTCATTGTGGACTTGCTTCGTCTGGCGTGGAAGGCACTGGACGCTTTTCTTTTCAAAGCTGCCCCCTCCTGCATTTCTTATTTTGGTTGGTGCTACCACGGGCGCCTTTACATAAGCAGTCATGTTGATCTGCGTCCTCTCCAGTGGCACCAGAACTACCCTCTGCCTCCTAAATTCCTAAACCTCTTTCCTCTTCTCTTCCACTCCCACTTCCTGCAATTAGCTTATGTTAATAACAGCTTCTAGCTTAATCTACATTCCCGCTACAAGATGGCAGTGTTCCCCGCATTGACCTCAACTGTTTCATCTGGGCCATCCGACAAAGGAGTGATGGCAAACCCACTGACGGTGTGCATCCCACAGAACAGTGCCTGGTGTCGCAGAGATGACAGAGTGGTGTGAATTCAGGCATGGTCGGCCGAGATGACACAGAGACTGACATCACACTGAGACAGTGGTCATACAGCTGAAGGTGATCAGAATATCTACCTGAGCCTGGCCCAAAATTTGACTCTCAGTGTTTTACTGTAAGAGAAAAGTGGTGGCGTTGGCAGCTACATCAGTCACAATGTGCCTGATGGAGAAATCTGGGGAGGTAAGTGTGGCCCACAAACTAGCCTGGACTTCTCTTTCCAACA
>JAQHUG010000681.1:57070-74916 GCA_028555095.1 Dicrostonyx torquatus | reverse complement strand
ACCCACGGTGAAGGGATGAGACCCACGGTGCAAAGGTGGCGCAGAAAAGGTCTGACCCGGTTCTTCCCGCGGCCGCTGTCCATAGAGCATCACATGCGGGCAGACTTTGTGCCCTATCTTGCTCTCTTAACGAGGATGCTTTTCTGCAGCAATGCGTTCACACGGAACACAATTTCAAACGTGAGATGTGCAAGACACCAACTGTGCCTCCCAGCTTCCTCCTAGACAGCTGTTACCATGCGTTTCTGTGTGTTCCCCCTTCATCCGGTGGAATTAGCGTAGGAAACTATTTTACATATCAGGGAACTGAGGCCCAGAAGGAGGCTCAAATAATGTCAAATAATAATGTCTGTATTAACATCTAACGATTTTAGGGACTACCTTGCCTATCCTAAGACCCATTGAAAGCGTTTTTAATACCAGAGTATGTTCCTTCCTAAGTAAGGCAAGGTTCCAGTCTGAAGATATACACTCGTGAGGGAGACCTCAGACATTTGAAATAGACCTCAGCAGAATCCCTTCTTGTTGGAATATATCTAACTGATTAGTCTGCATTGTCTGCAAAATATTTCAGTAAGAAAATAAAATTGCTGCCTATTCTTTCATATCATGAGAAAGTGAGTTTCTCCTTAATGAGTGTGGGAAGTTCTAGGTTTTATTCTTGTGTTCTCCTTACACCTGCTATTTACACTGAGCAGGGGAGCAAATGCTATCTTTAATAAGGATATTTTAAACAAAGTTGAAAAAGTACGTGCAGGTGGAAGAAGAGATATTTTAAAAATAAATTCTGCAGTACTTTTTATTATTTCAAAAGATTGGCAAAGTAACTTTATTAAGGTCACTTGAAAAACTTAGAACATGTAATTGGATTTGAGCACTTTTTTTTTTTTTGTGACAAGGTTTCTCTATGTAACAGTCCTAGCTGTCCTGGAACAAGTTCCCTAGACTAGCGTGACCTCGAACTCACAAAGATCCACCTGCCTCTGCCTCCCAAGTGCTGGGATTAAAGGTGTGCACCACCACCGCCCGGCCAAATCTAATTTTCTATAGTCAACATTGTAAACCTTCGGAATTTTGAAAGGAGATTGTACTAAACTTTCACAGTTTGTGCAAACTAAATTTTAAGCTCTCCATAGGTTTTTAACAATCAGTATTGATTGGAACCGCTTTATTCTGGCTCTGCAAGTATTAAAAATACCTTCTGCCAAGATCAGTTCACAGATGTTTTGAGGGCAGCCTAGGTTTGGAGAAGGGAGTGGCCTTAGATTTTCTCTTTTATGTGCTGAAATGAGGATGACTCCTCAAGTCACGTGAGAAGGCCGGACTGCCGCGTGGCTGTCTCCTCATCCGCACACCACCTCCTGTGCTCTTCCGAGGTGGTTAGTACTCTATATTCAAAAGTTTAATTGATGTAGCAAATATTTGTGTTCAAAAGACCCATAAGACCAGTGACTATTCATGTTAAAGAAGTATAAGAGAAAATGCCCTACAGTCAGTAAAGAATATTTTATGAACCGTGAGGGCAGAATGTGTAATACATTTGCCAAAGCAAACAACCACAAGAAAGAAAGTTACAGCCCTTGAAGTAAAGTGGTGTTGCACGGGCTGCAATGGTGGCTCAGTGGTTAAAGTCACTTGTCATCTGTCTGTCCACCCGAGTCCAATCCCCAGGACTTACACAGAGTGGGGAGAGAAGCCGCTGCCTTCTAACTCCCACACGCATCTGCGATGCGGGAGCACTGACACAACCCACCACACCCAACAGATAAAGAAATATTTAAACATGTAAAACTGTCGTTGTGGGTGTTTTAAGGGATGTTTTCCCAATCTGAGAGGAGCTGTTCTTATCTCTGGCACCTAGTTTTAACTAATTCAGAACTAATTTACTTGACTTTATGAAAATGTCCTTCATGGCTCTGAAAGTTATGGCCGCATTTTGCTGGTGTGGGCGTCTTAGGCCTGGACTCTCAGGGAAAACGTGTGTTCCTGAAAGGTCCTCTTGTTCCTTCTCTGCCACATATCCTCTCGCTGAACTTCACCCATTTTTTCTTCCCTTTCATCAACCTATATGTCTATTTCAAAGAAACCCTAATGTAAAACCAAACTTTGGGGTTTCTTTTCCTTCGTGGGCCTTGTGTGGCTGCATGCCATGCGAGCTATGTAATGCTGACTGTCATCAGCCTTTCTCAGAGGGATAATAAAATAAATAAGCAAATCCCTGCAGAGGAACACACCACAGGCTCGCTCAGCTTAGGCCCACTTTTACAGGCTGCTTTTTGAGTAATATTTTTCATTTTTCCCGTGCGATTTAAATAAATACAGGTTGCAAGTTAGAACAAGGCATGATTTCCCTCATTGTGTAAGACAACTTTCAAATTTCAGCCTGCATGCATGAGGCAGGCATGCGTGTGTAAACACCAGGTCACCCATTAATAGGAAAATTACACATTTGCTAAGTCGGTGGTTGTCCTTCAGGTTCAGAAAGTCTTTTTAAAAATGTTTCATAAAAGGATCGAATGGACTAGAATTGTCTAGATTGAAAAGCTATAGAAGAGGTAATTTATATTGCAAAGTTTTTTGTTTTTTTTTTTTTTTTTTGGTTTTTCGAGACAGGGTTTCTCTGTAGCTTTGGAGCCTGCGCTGGAACTAGCTCTTGTAGACCAGGCTGGTCTCGAACTCACAGAGATCCGCCTGCCTCTGCCTCCCGAGTGCTGGGATTAAAGGCGTGCGCCACCACCGCCCAGCTCATATTGCAAAGTTTTATTCTAAATGGAGCAAAGATTGGTGATAAAGTAAACACTGGACCATACTGGATGTATATCTCTGTGGTTAGTACAGTTGTCTCAACAACTAAAGTTTAATTTTCTTGAGTATAAAAAGCATTTTGACAAGGGAAGAAATGGAAAACATTGAATTTATGCACAATGAGCTAAGCATTAATTTACTTTTAAAACTTCTAAACTTTGATGTCTGAAAACTTTCATTATTTTTAATGTAAACACGTAATAAAGAGTACAAATATAATATGTCTAGGGTTGCTGATACATGTAACCAAAAATAGCATGAGGAATGAAAAATGTTTAAAGGAAAGAAAGAAGAGGAGATCGGAGTGAGGAAGAACACACCCACAACTCCATCCTTTTAGCTTCTATTTAATTAAGCCAAACTTTCTGGTGAATGAACGGGTAAAAATTCTTCAGACTTCATATAGACTAACATTCCTACTTCTACCCCCGACTCTGATCTTAGCTTTGTACGTATTCTCCAACTCTCTGCAGCAGAGACAAACAAGAACAAAAGAAAGCTGGGCGGTGGTGGCACACGCCTTTAATCCCAGCACTCGGGGGGGCAGAGGCAGGCGGATCTCTGTGAGTTCGAGACCAGCCTGGTCTACAAGAGCTAGTTCCAGCGCAGGCTCCAAAGCCACAGAGAAACCCTGTCTCGAAAAACAAAACAAACAAACAAAAGAACAAAAGGAAAAGAATAGAGATGAAAGTAAGGAAAAAGTAAGTCTCCTAAGCCATGACGCTAGTATTTAAGCAGTGAGGATGCTAAAATCTTGAAGCCGGAAGATGTAATGACAGAATATTTTCCTCAGGCTGGCATACACGACAAGATACTCCAGCGAGCCAAACAAGATGCACCAGGGAGTCTCTGCCAATGGCACCACTACTTGGCTTACTCACGCCGCAGAAGTGGTCCAAACGCTGACGCAGTGACGTCTTTAAGGACGTTTCTCATGACACACCAAATGCCGTCTTTTAAAATCACATCTCAAAGCCTCCATTCGATTTATTCATCAAATGAAAATGAAATAATACTTACAAAAGCAAAAACTAAAGTTCAGTGAATGATGTGTAACATTTGAGCCAACTATTCTCAAGGTATAATTAAACTATTTCCTAAAACACAAATCAGTTTGAGTAAGGCAATGACCATCAACAATTAGTGGTGTTTTTTTTTTTATTTCCTTTAAAAAATATTTGTGAAAGCACAACCGGTGTTCTCCTTCTGAAACTGCATGGATTAGAATGACAAATCGCGGCGGGTGAAAGGAATGGGCTACCTTGACATTGGTTATCGCAGATTCGCTATGTAGTTGATCATTGGTTACATACCTATTAGGAGAGAGGCTGTCAGTAGTTTGGGGTCATAAGGACTCTTCCCACGACCATTTTCAAAGTGGGAGTCTTGTAGTTTAAAAACGTTGTCCTGCAGATGAAAACAAAAGAAAGGTTCCATTTAGTCACAGAAGTGTGTTCAGCACAGCAGTAAATCAGAGAGAAGTTGAGCATTCCCATCCACCATGGAGGACTTTAATGTGTTTCAACTTTTGAGAAGACGAACGAATTAAGTGGACGGAAAGAGCTATGGCTAGCCAAAGGGCTACTCAGTTTGGTGGTTTGGACTTTTCCTTGTTTGTTTGTTTTTTGGTGGCTGTGAGCTTGGACAAGTGAAAAGATCCACAGGCCAAGAGCAGGATTTATTATAGTTTGCCAAGTAAGATCTGTGCAAATGGCTCCTGGGGAAACAAAATTTAGGATTATGTGAAATGACTCATTTTATTTTTTTGATAGAGAAGAAAAATAGCAATTAGATCACATTGTTAGATGATCTCTATTTTGTTTTCTGTACATACAATCCATTAAAAAGTTTTTAACCACAGCAGTCGATTCTGTGTAGTTGACATGTTTTTACTGCACTTTATAAGACTCAGTTACCTATAAGGGACATGAAATCATCCTTCTCTCTCTACAAGGGAACCACTGCTCTAGGAAGAGTCTGCTGTGGGCTGGCATCAAGGGAAGAGCTAACACTTTGACACTTCCTTCTTTCTGGAACACATAAGTCACGTCTTTGGGAAGGTCACGTACCCAGACACAGTACTAAACTTTTAACTACATACAGAAATATGTTTATGTCCCTAGATAGCACGCGAATAACACGTATGCACGACAATTAATGTCGGAGAAGTAGGTCAGAGATGCCTGGCTCTGACTCCTCTGTCAGGATGCAACGTGCAGGGCATAAGTGACAGCTGAGTAAGCTCAGGAGCATTTCTGGCACGCTGCATGCTTCCTTCTCCCAGTAGTGCATTAACCTGTCTAAAGATCGAAATAAAATAGCGGTGTTGGCAATTTTTCTACTAATCACATAAAAGTATTTTCTAATGCATAATAGCAAATGATATTCATTTTATGGTCAATAAGCATTGGTTTAACATTTAATATTTCTGATGGAGCTAGTGGCAAGGTTTCAAACTATAACTCTCAGAGCCCATTTTGGCTTGCAGAGAAAAGTGGAAAAGGAAGGAAACCAGGCACTCCGCAGTTTCATCGTGGTGACATGAGTTACCTATATTACTGTTTCTTTTCATCGATTCGCTACTTTGCATCAGCTGTCACTAGCAAGGATGGCTCTTTAGTTTCATCCTAAAACGCATACCGTGTAATCATTTATGGGTTTTCCCAGAATTGTGCAATTATGGCCGGAATGCTGGTGATCCAGGCACCAAGCCCAGCTTGGCAAATAATCAGATTCAGATTTTCTGTGATCATATCTTATCTCGGAACCACTGGGCCGAAAAAGTCAATTTTAGTATGAATAGTCCACCTTAGAGTTTTATCGTGAATGACTGTAAAGTTTATGTAACGAATATTAATGCAGAAAAATAAATAGGCTATTTTTTCTTTTAATGTTGTTCTTATGATTACTCAAAGAATACGTATAACAACTTGTTACTCATATTGATCAACTTCTTAATGTGACATGAAATAAATACTACGTTACTACTTAATTACGGTTACATAAAACACCAGGTATCTAACCGTATTTAGAGACTTCAGGACTAAAATACAACACGAAAATAATTAACTTATACTAATGAAGACATACAAGTACTTATAAGTAATAGCTTGATGTCACGTAGTTTTATTAAAATTAGAAACTAGAGGACAAAGAGTATGTTTAGGAGGATGTATCTATGCTTAAGCCCACAGTTTATAAATCATATAAAATACTATAAAATCAGTAAGTATGACTAGTTGTTAAAAGTTGGAGGAAACGCTGGGAGAACTGATGGGAAAAACGCGATTGTTTCTTTCCCTCATGGATACTTTGTTAGACCCGTCTACACAGAGAAGCCACCTTTCAAAATATGAGAGACATAATGTCAAGGATCGTATGTCAAGTTAATCAGGCCATGTCAAGGTAGAGGAGGTGAACTTCCAGTGTCATGTAGTGTTTGATTTACAGAGGAAAAGGTCAGACTCCAAAGGAGCACAGGTTAAGCATGGCAGTCACGGTTTAAGAGGAGACCCTCGGTCACGATATCAGATAATATGCTCAGACATTGCTTTCTTTTTGTTTAACTCCATAAAGAGATTCCTCCCTCCTCCTGCCAACAAACATCTTTCCTCTAAGCATACTGCTACTTAAATTTCTGAATGTCTCTGGTACAGATGTTCTCTGTTGGTACAGTGTTGTAAGTGGTGGAGAGGTGCGGGTTGTATTTCCGGCACCCAGCTCCCAGCCCCCAGCCGCCGGCCCGCTCAGCCGCTGGTTGCTTGCTTATGCCCAAAATAACCACATGACAATTATATTCATTTAAACTTTGCCTGGCCCATCATCACCAGCCTCTTCTTGGCTAGCCCTCACATCATAAACTAACCCATTCCTAATAATCCGTGTGTCACCACAAGGTGGTGACTTACCGGAAAAGTCTAACCTGCATCCATCTGCGGCGGGAGCATCATGGCGTCTCTCCCACTTCCTTTCTTCCCAGAACTTCCATTCTGTCTACTCCGCCCACCTAAGGGCTGACCTATCTTACAAGCCAGGCAGCTTCTTTATTCAACCAATGAGAGTAATACAAAATACAGGAGAACACTCCCACATCACTACAGGGTTCTCCAGTGCTGCACACACACGGTTTCTTTTCAGTCCAGTGAGATGTGGTCATGGACTATATATCTGCTTTCTGTAGAGAGCAATATACAATGTTACCTGCACACGCATACTTGTAGTGTAAACTCCGTACCCGTTACTTGGAGAAATGGGCCCGAAGATGCTGAAATTGGACAAGATGGGTGTTATTCCCGGCTCTGCCTTTTGCTAGCTTTGGACCTCAGGCAAGACCCTAAGCCTTTCTAAAATTTAGATTTCTTATCTGTATCAGAATAAATCTCACTTAAAATATAAAAATATGTTGTGGTAATATATAAAATATAATTTATCCTAAAAACTGTCCCTTTTTTCCTATAGTAAAATCATTGTGTCACGCCTATCCAAATTTCCCATGTGACTTTATATGTTCATCAGTAAAACTTAGTGTGGATTTTCAGAATATATGGAAACATTTGTTTTTCTATAGAGCACTGGAATTGTTTTCTCCTCTTGTTGGATGAAAGTATACTTGAAAAGCTCTACTAGGAAAAAAAACTTCAAAGTAGAAAAATGTTAATTTTCTTAATATATGAGGTTTTGTCCTTTTGAAAACAAATGTGGCAGGCACTTTGTTAAGACATTTTTGAGACTGATATAGGACACTCATATCACACCAGGTGGTCGGTAGAGGCAGGAAGATCACATGTTCAAGGTCATCCTTGACTGCATGGTATGTTGAGGGTGGCCCGGGCTACCTCACACTATACATCAAATAACCAGGAAGGAAAAAAATGGAGAGTTTCTAGAAATCTCAACACTATTAAACCTACAAAAATGCTCATTACTTAGCAAAGGACACAATTATTCCAGCAGCATGTGCCATTTGTCGGTTAATTTTCCAATTATACATCTGAAAATGGTTAGTATCTAGAGTATATAGTTAAAAATACTTAACACAAAGAAAGCAAATTACCCAAATTAAAAATGAGGTGTAGAACTAGACAGCGTTATCAAATATTAAAATATAAATGGATGAGAACTACTTTTGAGAAATCCATTGCTTTCTGGTAAATGGAAGTTCAAATTATGAGATTTTTTTATTTTACCCCAGTAAGAAGTGCCAAGATCAATCAAATAGATGATAGCAGATGTTGTAGATGATGTGGGGAAAGGGGAACCCTCACGTACGGCTGGTAGAAGTGCAAATTTATAAACCCACGATGGAAATAAGTGTGGAGGTTCCTCAGAAAGCTGAAAATGGATCTCTACCAGCGTTTGGAGATATCCCCAGTGAATGCTTCTTCTATTCCAGACAGTGTTCATTAGTGCTCTGTTTATAACAGCCAGAAACGGCAAACACCTTAGATGCCCATCCACTGATGAACGGACAACGAAAATATGACACACTTATATAATGGAGTGTTTGTTATTCAGCTCTTGAGAAAAAGGAGATGATGAGACCTTCATGTAAATAGAGTGGGAAACAACCATTGTGAATCAAACAATCCAGGCACCGAAAGGCAAACACTTCATGTTTTCCTTTAGGAATGTATGTTAGATTTAAAGCTGTGGATTTGTGTCTTATTCAAAATAGTCACAGATCTTAGGCAGCAAGTAAGAGATTGGGCTCTGAAATGGTTCTCCTACCGAATAGAATATACCATTATAAAGGGATAAAGGGGACATTAGAATCTGAGAATTAAATGGAGATGGGGTGGAAGGTCCGGGCAGAAGAGATAATATGGTAAGGAACATCGAACAATAAAGACTTTTTCTAAAGTGATCAAGAAACCTATGGCTGTTTTGAAGCTTCCTAAAATATATACATGTATAAATAAAATTTAAATGGAGTTCTCCTATAATGGGGGAGACAATATTCCAACTGGACAACATATGCGATGAAATAGAACCCCACGTTCCAGGAATGGGTTGTGACTTTTTAAGTCATTGGCCAAAGAAATCTCGTAGACAGTCTCCCAAGTCTCATAGCCTACTATCAATACTCTTGGTTACCCTCTACAATCCGAGAGTAAGCCCTATTCGGAATGTGATGATTCCTTCTATCATCACACGTGGAGCACTCTAGACAGGGCTCAGATTGAAGCTTTGACCCCCATTGAACAGCATTTGCTTCCTGTAAGGCACCATGAATGTTACCAGGGGACCAAAATAATAACTGATGGCATCCAGTTACGAGTCCTGCAATCTCTAAGAGTGACCACTTGCAATATGTGCCCTCTGTTACAATAGTAGAATTAACTCTATGGGAATAAGCAACTACTTTTCCATTGCATTCAAGGTCTGCCTCATGATGTGGGATCTATACTAACACTGCTAATGAGCCCGTGAACCTGAGAATAGAAAGATCGTGGACCCCATGAAGAAACCTAATACATTGTTTCTGTGAAGTGAGCATAGCAATAAGGTCTCCTAATGACGTATTCCGTGTTCAGAGATGAGTGTGTAGCTAAACCCTCATCAGAGAAGGTTCGTCTGGAATAGATGGGGCATGACACAGAGACTGGGCACTTAGCAAAACGTGAGGGTCTTTGGAGCGTTCATCCATGATGTATATCATACTCCTCTCTTCAAGGCTCTGAGGTCTATGTGGAGGAAGAGGCAGAAATATTGTATGAGCCAGAGGTGGTGGACTACTCAGGAAAGAGGATTTCCCAGAAACGACAGGGCAGATGCTCTTGTGAACTCACAGAGATCTTGACAGCACGCACCAGACTTGCACAAGTCCAAGCCAGACAACGTTCCAGCTCAGAGAGCAGAACTGAACACAATGCCCACCTCTAACCAAGGCACTGTTTCTCATCGATACCACCTGGGAGAGGAAGCATACGCTTTCTTCGGTGGACTGTGTCTATCAACAACACTCGGGCCGTGTCGCGTGTTCAGGAGTAGCTGGCCAACACAAACAGATTGCATGTTGTTTCTAATGTGTGTGTGCGTGTGCGTGCACGTGACGTGTGTATGTGTGTGTGTACATGTCGTGTGTGTGAGTGTGTGCATGTGTGTGTGAGTGTGTGTATTGTGCGTGTGCATGTGTGTGTGAGTGTGTGTATGTGTGCATGTATGTGTGAGTGTGTGTGTGTGTGCACGCACGTGTGTGTCGTGTGTGTGTGCGCGTGTGCATGTGTGTAAGCGTGCGTGCACGTGCTTTGTTACTGGTTTTTGTTTTATTTTTTTAGAGAGAGAATGAGCATGACACTGAGGGAGTAGGAAGCAGGGGAGGGATCTAGAAGCAGGGGGAAGGGGGAAGACTAAGTTCAAAATATATAGTTTATTTATTTTTTAATGTGCCTTTAAATGCATCCTGTTTAGGCTACAGAGACTGCTCAATGATTAGGGAAACATGCTCTTGCAAAGGACCCCAGTTCAGTTTCCAGAACCCTATCCATCAGCCCACCTCTAGACTCCAGGTCCAAGAAATCTGATTTCTCAGGGTACCAGCACACACTTGAAATTTGGCAAATTCTCAAAAATCGATGCATATGCACAATTAATTTAAAAATGAAATAAATCTTTAATTTTGTAAACATCCCCCTCTAGCATGTCTGTTGGATACGTTTAACACTTCTGTTTCCAGTTTTTGATGAGAAAGACCTATGAAACATGTGCCGATATTTCATCACTGTAAAGATTCTGCCACAATATATCTGTGTGCTGATTCCCTATCTGTATGTCATATATCATGAAGTGCATGGTTAGGTTCTACTTAAAAGGCCTTTGGAAATCTGGTTGCTACCCAGTGACTTTCTGCTTTATAAAAATGTTAAGTCGATCACATATGCAAATACTAAGACCAGAGATCCCAAAGCCTGTGGGCGTTATTAAATAATTATATATGTAGATTCTTCAGTTTACTTGTGTTGAAATAGTTATTCGTGTTTAGCAACGCACGCGCTCAATGCATGATCTCTAATTGCTTTAGCAGGCACCACACGCATCACATAAGTTATTGTCCCTTATTTTATTACACGATTGCATGAGTTTTCCACGACCATTTTTAGCTTCCAAGACTACTCTTTCTCCTTTGTCTTTTGGATTTCCTGAATGTTACTGGGCTGGTGAGGTAAGGCATGAGAGGAAATAATAACCACGCTAATGTCTCCTCCGAAGTCTTATAAATTAGAAACCATTGCTGACATCATGGCAGTAAATTTCTGAAATCTCCATCTTGTCCAAGTAATAAATTTTGGCAATAATGTTGCAATCTAAGTGATTTTATTTAATGATTAAAACATGAATTGGTGTTTTTAAAAAAATGGAAGGCAAAAAAAAAAAAAAAACCCTGCTCATGTGAAGAAGAACACACACTGTGCTGGGGAGAAGTGTGCGACATTTTGTAA
This sequence comes from Dicrostonyx torquatus, assembly GCA_028555095.1. Taxonomy (NCBI): domain Eukaryota; kingdom Metazoa; phylum Chordata; class Mammalia; order Rodentia; family Cricetidae; genus Dicrostonyx; species Dicrostonyx torquatus. Next base: position 63,673 of record JAQHUG010000681.1, on the reverse strand, counting down.
AACCCGATGCTTCAGACAACTTTTAACGAATCGACTTTTTGAGCTTCTTGCATTTCTCTTCTTTCTTTTTCTTTCTTTCTTGTTTTTTTTTTTTTTTGTTGTTGTTTGTTTTTGGTTTTTCGAGACAGGGTTTCTCTGTGGCTTTGGAGCCTGTCCTGGAACTAGCTCTTGTAGACCAGGCTGGTTTCGAACTCACAGAGATCCGCCTGCCTCTGCCTCCCGAGTGCTGGGATTAAAGGCGCATGCGCCAACACCGCCAGACGAGTTTCTTGCATTTCTTTTCCCTGCTTCTCACAGAAGGTATCTTCCTTGCTAGATAACTTGATTTCCCAAGCTTCCTTGACCCAGCCATGAATCTGCGATCTCCTTGGGAACGCCTTCCTCGTTCCTGACACACCACGACCTTTCCTTAATTTCAGAAGGCACTTCCTAAGAGAACTGTTTATTGGCTTTTTGCAAACATGGTTTATTAGCTTTCTTTTGCATTTCTTAATTAAAATTGGTGTACAGGCAATGACTGGACAGGACAAACCTGTGGCTCTTTGGAAAGAATGAATGCAATACGATCCCGCAGGAAATACTGTGGCATACTGCGCTGTGACAAAGAGTTCCTTTCCGGCTCAAATTCATCCGGAACTGTCTTACTTTTCCTAAAAGGGTGACTCCAGACGAACACTGTGCAACAGTGTGCGGCCATGACGCATGTCTCCTTCTTTAATTTATATTAATTCAAAACAGGAAAGCTCCCCTTTCTCCCTGGCATTCGTCACATTTCCTATGGTGCACAGCCACACGTGGCTTAGGGCTACAGCACTGAGAACGTTATCGTCACCAGCATCGCAGCCTGAATGAGTCCCGCCTCTTAGAGGCAGAGCAAAGGGCTAGGCATTCGCGGATTTTCTTGGACAGAAAAGTTGACATCAGTCCCAGATGACAACATCTGCAAGGAAGGGTCATACTGAAAACATCAGTTAGGCAATTTTTACTTTGTTACAGGAAAGAGTCGGGCTGTGGAATAGTCAAGCCAGTGTTGACGAATCAGCTCCCATCTGCCGCTCTTGGATTTGTCATTCATCTCCCTGGAGTCTCCCTCTCTCAATCCAGCTTCAGCAGAGCCAGACACAACTTCAAAAGCTGAAATCAGCTGTTGAAAGCCGATGAAATCACGTGACAATATGTGACATAATAGCTTATGCGATGTCTGTGTGCTGTCTGCGAATGTAATTAGAGTCCATGAAGTGAGGCTTGGGTTTGTGTATTGCTAAAAATTAATACACTCCTTACCTAGTTTAGGTCGGGATCTACAGTTCTTTTTTATTTATTTATTTTTTTGGTTTTTCGAGACAGGGTTTCTCTGTGGCTTTGGAGCCTGCGCTGGAAATAGCTCTTGTAGACCAGGCTGGTCTCGAACTCACAGAGATCCGCCTGCCTCTGCCTCCCGAGTTCTGGGATTAAAGGCGTGCGCCGCCACCGCCTGGCAAGAATTTCATAATTTATATGTTTTAAAGTACTAGCGTAAATATTTGTTTATGTAAGAAACTCACATTGAATTATGTAAGATATTTATCTGAAATGAGAAAAATGAAAGGTCTATTTATTAAAACTGGAAACCACAGCAGGAATAGCTAACAGAAATGCATCATACCCACTTTTATGAAGCTTAGACTCATTTGAAGGAAAGTGGTCAACATTGACCACAAACTGAGATCTCCCTGTGCCTTAGGCAGCTTATAGATAGCATTTGATGTGGATTCCAAACAGACTTTGTACGATTAAGCCTGTAGTAGTACTGTAGTAGACAGCCATGCCGGGTGGGCAAGACAAGAATTCAAGGAGTTTCTGCTTCAGAAACTGAAGTTCATTTGACTCAACTCTTGAAAGCTGGCTTTGGGCAAGCGATGAAAGTGTGGGCATGCTCCTGTGTTTTTACACACTGGAGAAGGTGGAGGGCTTCAGAGGGGTCCCCAGAAAATGCTGAAGACAGGAGGGAGTCAGATTCTTCTATCAGAAGGAAACAGAATGAGGGAAATCCCCAGAGTAAATAGATGTGGCCCACGGTTGAGCAATGACAGAAAGCTGAGCTTGCACAAGGAAGCATACACACATATATTGAGATAACAGAGAACAACAAATTTGGGTCCCATCTGGAAGGTTTTCTGTGCCAACATAAGCTGTTTATTTTGGCTTTCCAAGGTGTGAGTGAAAGTTGGGTAACAATGGCATCAAAGAGCCTTGACCTAATGCTGGGTCTGCCACCGATGTGGGATGCCTTAGGGATATGGGAACCTCCCGACAGGTACAGAGCAACTGTCACGGCCTGGGGAGGGAAGCCTTGGATCTTAGTACATGATGTAGCAGCCCAAAGACGCTCCTGTGTATGCTGTGACTTGATCAAGTCATTTCCTGTCCTCTTAGGTGTGTTTCTCAATCTCCATTGCACCAACATTCTCTTTGAGGTCTCAGACAGTAGGCAGAAAGCATCCGTGTATCTTGGAAGCACTCAGAGGGGTTTACGGACTTTACTGAGTCATTGTGAAACATTCCAAGGATTTCCTGTGCAACGAAAAAGAACTTCCCATTTCTCTACAAGCTGTGAGTCTGGCTGTGTCTCTCTGAGCTCTACCTGTGCTTCTTCTGCTGCCTTTTGTCCCTCCTCCCTGTCTGTAAGTACAGACGTTCTCAGAATTTACATATTCTGCTCTATGCACCTCTAACAAGCATCATTGCCAAGTTCTGTTATTTGGCATCCATTATTTGTTTTTCTTTTTTCTTATAAATTCAGCAATTGATCTTCCGCCCCCATTTCTTTGTTAATCAAGTCATTCAAACTTGGTTTCCTGCCTTTTTCAAAAATCTCTTTATTTTGCACTGTTATTTTAAAATTGAGAGCTATTAAGGGTCCTTGACTCTTCAAAGGAATAGAAGAGCAATCACTAATAATAAGCCTCATGAAATTACTCTGTCAGAAATAGTTATTTAACAATATACATTGCAAGAAGACACAAAGGAATTGTAACTTTGGTCCCTGTCACCAAATGCTGAGAAATTTTAAAAGGCAATGCTCTGTGAATAAACAGGTATAATTTACCCCAATTATTGTATTCTAGCCATGCCTTGCATCTAGCTGACGGACAGTCACTTCACATTGGAATTTTATAATTCCTGTAATAAAGCAAGCAAAAGTTGCCGCAAATAAAGACTATTACTAGCTGACAAGGAACCTGATAAAAGATAAGTTAAGGAAAATGTATACCTGTAAGGAATCTCAGATAACATATGCACTAAGAACTTACTTTTCCATTAATTATTTTGAGTCTTTTCATTAGATGTTTCATAACTAAACTATGTGCTATTGCAAATGCAGGTTTTGAAGCTGAGATACTTGAATAAATTGTTACTCTACAGAATGATTTCCACTTTAAAAATAATACACAGCAAAATTTCCACAGAAAACAGAACCATAGCCTGGTGGTGGTGGAGTGCACCTTTAACCTCAGTACTTGGGAGGCAGAGGCAGGTGGATCTACAGAGAGCGAGGCCAGCCTGGTCTACAGAGTGAGTTTCAGGACAGCCAAGGCTACAAAGAGAAATATTGTCTCAAAAAACAAGCCAACAGCAACAAAAAGTTACAAACATCACCAAATGTATGAACATTTTGACAAAAGTTATTTCTATTAAGACAAAATATATCTGTGCTATATTAAACAAATATGTTACTATGTAATAGTAGCTGAAATATGACTAATCTCTAATTCTCAATTATACTGTAGGTTCTTTTATGTTTAATACAAAATTTGCTTCTATAGAATTATTACTGGAATCCATAATTCAGGGATGAATAACTTCTCCAGCATTCTTAGAACAATGACAACCTTCCTGGAGAGTTCATTTGCATCTTCCCCAAGTAGATTGCATGCTCTCTTTTCATTAATTTTACAACAAAGGGTAGTTCCCCCTCTCTCTTCTCTTGTTCCCCTCCTCACCTCTGCCTCCCCCAACCACTCCTTTGTTTCTGTTTAGAAAGGCCCAGGCCTCCCCTTAGCTGCCAACAAAACTGTCTTCTTTGACTTAAATCTCTACTGCCCCTCCAAATATTGTCTTAACACTACAAAGCTTTTACTTCTTAATTTAATGTTGAGATATTGTGAGGCTTGTCGTTACTTATGATAATTGTAATTTTGAACTTTCTTGTTGTTTGGCATTTAAGGTCGACATAATAAAAACACTGATGTTTCTACATCCTGGGATCTATAGTCTCCATGTACTGTTGCCCCAACTCTTAATTATCCGTTCCAGAAAAACTTTTAAAGTTTCACTTATAATTCTAGTATAATCTATGAAATGCAGACACTTTATAAGATGTCTTCAAATGTCAAGTGAGTTATAAGGTATAATGACACTAGTAGCATGTGTAAATCTGACAGTGATTTAGCTATAACTAACTTTATTTATCAGAAATATATGGTTAGTTGAGCATACTGGCTTAGGCCAGTAATCTTAGACCTCTGAAAGATTAGTGACTGAGGCAGGAGGTTGCATCGAGTTTAATATATCCACCCTTGTCCATCTCCAAGTAATAAACAAACAAACAAACAAACAAATATATACCCTTTCTATGCTCATGGTAGGATAACTCATGTTTGTAACAAATAATAGCTAGTATCTGCTAATCAGAGAGCTAAGCATGCATTTTCAAGGGGTTTGTATGTATTTTTGCATCATTTTGAAATATACATTGCAATTATCTCTATATGTATTCATAAATTTAAAAAAAGAAAGAGACAAAAAGGTGACTTGCTTAATTCGTAGACCTAGTTTGTAGCTAAACCAGGTAAACTAATTGTAGGCTCAGTACTGGAACAACAAAAATTTGGTGTTTGTCATTTGAACTCTTGAGTATTTTATTCTTGAATGAAATTTTATTTCTCTTCATGAATATGCTGCATGCACAGAATACACATATATGTGTATGTTATTCATACACACACACACACATGTTCTAGTTCTTGTACCTCATGCAGACATCACGCTCTTAATTAAACTTAATTGAATTGTCCCTGACACATGATATAGTCCTCCTGTTATCTTGTATATCATTGAAAGCAATTAGAAGGAATTAACATATTTCCTATTTTATTTGTTGAAAATGCACAGTTCCTCTTCTCAACATTTGGGAAAGTTGTATCCCTTTATTTCTTCTTTCCCATCAACAACACTGCGTGCCTTATTGCTGGATTCAAGAGGATTTGCCCTCTCAAGCTTAAGGGATCTGAATTTATCTGAACTCCCCACACAACCTCAGGGCCATAATTCATCTGCTTTTTGTCATCATTAAAATTAATAGCATAAACCAAAGAAAACAGAAAGCACATGTGTTCATACTTCATGCAGATTATGTTTTTAATAGGAGCTTAATTTGAGTTTATGCAGATATCACAAGGCTGTCATGGTCTAATTATCCAACTATGAATGCCTGCTAACTCCCAAGGTGTATTACAACGAAAGAAAAAAATTCTACGTTGGCTAGAAGGAGAAATTCCAGAACATGACCAATTTACTCTGCATGGCTTTGCCACAATGAGACCTAGCTAAAGCAAGCTCAAACTAAAACAATAAATGAGGCAGAAAGTGAAGAAAGGGGACAACTCACTTATCTTTTCATATACGTATTTTAATTATTTTTTTTATGGATGATCTTAGCATTTCATAAACCAGCCAGGTCTGTATTATGAATTGTGGGAATACAGCTATTAGCTTCACTTCTATTTATAAATCTCCTTCTCACATCCATGTTTAGATATCACTGAGAAATCTTACCGATTCATACATAAATATGTCAACAGAAGGAGCATATGCATGGAGAAGTGTCTGAACTCACTCATATGGCTTCTTTACATTTCAAGATATTTTTTTTTCCCCTCAGAGAGATGCCATCTGGAAAGTGACGAGGCCAAAAGATGAACATTCTATTTATCCCAAACTTGGTTTTAGCAATGCTTGTCATTCAAGTGTGTCACAATGATGTGATGTAACTTTGATATTCTTTTAGCAAGTTAGCAAAGTCTTCAGCCATAATTATTAGTATTTTGGCAGAAACATTGCAGGAAACAAGTCGGCTGGGTTTTGCTAAAATGCAAATGTGAAAGAGACTTTGGGAATTGAAAATATCCGCACAGATTAACTTGATTATGTCACTTCTGGAAATCTATTTTAATGACAAGAAAAAGAGCAGGGTCATCACAGTGGCATTTAGAATTGCCGCCCTCTGCAATGCCAGGAAGGAGAGCTGTAAGGGATCGAATGTCTCCGCAGCTGTTTGTTTCTGAACAGGAGACAGAGGGGATGTTTTCACTAAGTGCACACAATATTTACAGCTATTACTTCCGTTCCTTGTTGTGAACTAATGTAAATTATATTAAATATATGGAGAGAAAATCTCAGAGTCATGATGTGAAATATTAGTCTGATACAGGTTCTGGGTACTGTTTCTGTTATATGTCTTTTCTATTATAATCCTATGTACAGCCGAATAGAAAGCATGTATTTTTGACAACATACAGGTTTCTATAATTTATCATCTCTGTGGTTTGAATGATATTGGAC